>OMKL01043378.1:0-20955 GCA_900302295.1 Parasudis fraserbrunneri
CCCCACCCCCATGTCCAGTCATTGCTTGTTACTGCAGTTGTCATCCGTCTTTACCGGTCATCACGGACTGGACTGCTTTGTTTTGGTCATGACAAGTCTATAGGCTCATGGTTTTTTGCAGACAGACCTGACAGACACCCAATAACATTACACCTCACTTGACGACAGCCACCATCAATCTGTCCAATTACGTGAAGCAACGACTCTCGTCACCTGTTAAAATTCACAGTCTTAATTCATTCATATTGATCAGAGCTCGAGGGGGGGAACAAAGCCTCATCAGGTATTCATTAAACACCTGCACTTTTGTCCTGTATGTTTGCCTGCCACTTGTAGGTTGATGAGACAATCACTATTTGAATGCTTAATACATTCCTAATTTCTTCCCGGTGAACAGTCAGACTACTTTACATAGCTCTGTGGTGATTACTGTTGAGCTACCTGGTTACGAGGGGAAACATTTTCTATTGAAACAATATGTCAGCCAAGCAATCAAGAATCTGCAAATATTTACCCAAATTAGAGTGTTGTTCGTCTTTTGGATGCTTGTTTGGGTAACACTTTATCTCAACAGTCTGTCTGTTTGTACTCTTACTGGAGTATTAGATTGGGGCCCTTGGCAAGGGGTGTGTTCAGCATCTTCTATTCATAGCCTTGTTCCTCTTGGCAAAGGTTCCAAACCGGAGTAGTTGGCACACTTCTGAACCACCTCCATATCTAACTCACAGAATTCTTGGAGATCAAACCACACCCACCACAAACCAATAAAACACAAAAACAATGGTCTTCGAATCAATAAAATGTTCTATATCATCATTTTTAAGGTACTGTGTATGGTGTCACGATGGCATCACTGTGCAATCCTACACGCCGTTACATCAGACAACAACACTACTACACAGGAAGGAGTGTGTCGCTTTGTAGTGACGCGCTAAGCTGCAGGCTGTGTGTCAGTGTTGGATCAATGTCACTAATCCACTGGAAGAGGGAGAGTTGACCTTGGGCTAGGCTGTGTGAATGCACTCCAGTCTCTGTTGACTATCAGTGCTGCCATATTAGATTTAGTGCCAGTCACTTTCCCAAGAGAAGACTATAAAACGATATGATGTCTGGAAAGCCACTCATAAAAGCACCTTAGGGCAACACTGTTTGTATTGTTATCAGAAACTAGTAAAAAGTTGTGTGCATTTTTAAACAAACTTTTACATGTATGTGTAATTTTTTTTTAACTAGGCAGTTATATACTTAGTTGGTTTTTTTTTGTCCACTTTGTATTGAAGTCTATGGTATGTCTGAGCAGGAAATAGTAAGCCTTTTTTAGGGGAGGTAATAGTGTGAAGGCCGAGGGCTTCCTCGTCTTGGCTAACCGGGTTGCACCAATCCCTAGAGAATGCTGATCACTGCTAAGTATGCAAATGAGGAGGACTTGTTTCCTCAAGGTCGAACAAGATTCATACAGAGCAAATGAAGTCAGACGACTCCTTACCCATTGTGCTTTTTAAATAGCATAGCCCTGACACAGATATAATACATATTCTGGTTGGTAATGGAAGCATTATTCTAGAAAAGTACATCTTTCATTACTGATAGCTTTCCCTATTCCCTATTGCTTGACCTCAGTCACACTTGTTTCCGAGATCTGATAATTAGATGATTATTAGATCTGATTACAAGATGTAAGCACTTGTGTTGTCTTGTCTTGTATTTGCGTAGGTATCACTTTTCCCATCGTTCCTTCCTCAACATCTGGTCTTTCGTGGGGGGCTTCCTCACATTTCTTTTCTTTTCTTTTAAAGGCACTTCTTCTTTATTAGACAGGGCAGTGAGTGACAGGAAATCAGGAGGATGACATGCAACAAAGGTCTCAGGCTGTATTTGAATCTAAGACGTTGCAATCACACGGTATGCGTGCGGTGAGTCACCAGGACGCCCTGGGCATCCTCACGCTCCTTACGTTCACACTGATGTCGGATTGTATCTATAGATGATAGAAATCTGATAGCAGTATGAACAAAATACATTTTAAATTTGACCACTCACAACCCTGTTGCAATACATCCTGGCATGATCGAATGATAGAAGTTGAATCCAAGACCAGGATTACTAACGTATAATTGGATCAGGACTGCAAGGCCGGCCCAGGCCGTATAGGCCTAGGGCACCATCCACTAGGGGGCACTAGCCTCCAGGCCAAAAGAATTTCAGAGGAAAGAAAAAGAAAAAAACATGCTGATGTTATTGTATTTCAGAGGCTCTAGCGGTCTCAAAGTTATTTAGAGACTGAAGAATCTGTAGATACCAGCCATTCCATGCTATCTTACTGGGAAAGGGGAGACATTTTGCTCCAACGTTGAATCCTATATATCCATCTGAAAGAATTTGAGGGGGAAGAAAAGAGAACCAAAAACTGCTGACATTATCGTCTTTCTGAGGCTCTATCGATCTCAAAGTTAAAGCTGCACCAAATGTAGCAGGGTCGGCCCTGTCGGGACACAACATTAATTGAAAGGCTTAGATGCACCTACACTGGATTTTGCTGACAATGATGCTATCGCATCTTCTTGGCCTGATTTTGATGTAGCCATGCTGGCCTTGTGATCGCAATTCTACATTGTCTAACACAATTCAGCCCCAACTCACATAAGCATTGTAAAGAGACAGGCTGGAATAGGAGGAAAACATAATGCAGACAGATGGGGACACATGAAAGACATTATCAGGTAAAATGTGGAGTAGACACAGCAGTGTGGTCTCAGATGTTTCATTAGATATTCAAAATCACATTCAAATGACAAGTGCAACTGAGATCAAAGCGTCACATATAACCAGGTCCACTCCGTGTTGAATGTGAAATGAAAGCGGAAACAGCAGAACTATGTTTAAATGATTGTGCTGCTGTTCCCACTTAGCTTTGTGGTGCCACTGGCAATATCTAATACTTACAGCTTGTAGCTCATCAATAGTGTTCCTCCTGTTGGGGTCATAAATGTGCACAGCAAATTTTATGGCACTCTAACCATAACCTTTCTCAGTTTTGCCTGTTGATGGCACTAAAGGAAAGGTCATGGGGTCACCAACATCAGGAGGCATCCTGTAGGGGTCATAGACCTCTCGTGTGTCGTAAATGTTCTGCCCAAATAAGGGAGGGTGATTCCCTCCATCTCCCACAGAGGGGGAAAATTGAATGGGTTATTAAACTAGCTTTGTCTATGGTTCACACAAGCTCTTTACCTTGGATGAGGTCTTAATGAGGATGAGGTCTCTAATATTGATTTCTCTCTCTGATAAGGCACGGAATGTTTACATTTCAAAGTGGCAATTTAAAGAAAGGAAAAATCGCTAGCCAAAACTAGATTAGCATTCCAACAGAGGTCCCATTCTTGTAGTGGGGTATAACAAAATAGCAACATCTGCTCCCTCAGTGTTAACAATGCAGCTCTTAAAAATAGGCTAGTTAGTAAAACATAAAATCATCCTGTAAAACATCACTCACCCCAAATGCACTGTAAATGACAAATTTAATGGTAAATAAGAAAGGAAAACACTGTTCATATTCACCATAGGCGGGGGAAAAAGTAACTAGAGCATCGCAAACATAGACTTAAGATGCCTGGGTCACCAAAATCAATAGGGTTCTTCCTCTTGGGGTCATGGATGTGAGATTCATGTGAGATTTCATAACAATCCAACCATTACTTGTCAAGATATGTCGCGGACAGACACACACACATGCAGATGGAAACGATCACATAACCTTGGTGGAGGTAATGAATGACGGGGTGAGTTAGTGACATTACCAGTCACAGAGGTGCTTCAAACAGATGTCGTGCACCGTGACCACCTGGAATTCAGGGACAATAAAGTTCACCTTGACCTTGTCTGAACGAGCTGACTGAAGACAACTTAAATCGACTTTATAATGCACACAAAGTAGATTTCAGTTGTCCTCAGTCAGCTTGATTTTTATTATCTATAATAATCTATAATAGAAGATAGGCCATCTGTTTTAAATGTGAAAACTCCATTAATGGTGTCAAACAGTGAATTCTGGAGTACTCCAAACTAAGACCGTGACACAAGCAAGATGATGGGAGTGAGCTAGTATCAACAGTCGGCTATTATTCGAGACTTGGTTCCCGCTGTCTTGTAGCGCTAACCAGCTTAAATAATTACGTGCTAACGAGGGGACCCCTGACTGCCGTGAACATGCTTAATGTTTGGGTTGCCATGTTTTATTTTCATTCACTCCAGGTCCCATAAGCAGTATACTGGTGAACACGTATGGATGCAGGCCCATAATGATGATAGGGGGTTGCCTTTGTGCCACCGGAATGATCGCCGCCTCCTTCTGTAACAACGTCATGCAGCTATACGTCTGCATAGGCGTTATTGGCGGTAAGTCTGACAGAGTCCACTTAAGCCCATTTTGAGTTAATTTGATTAGTGTCTGCTTCTAAGTAACGGGGTAAAAATAAAACTGTTGAATGAAGAAGGTTAAAGGGGCACTTCACCGGAAAACAATGATGATTTATTACGCACATAATCTCACACATATCTCAGATCTAATAACAATCTTGCATACTTTAATTTAGTTTGACAGTTATTGAGTTTGAATATGTCTTACAGTGATGTCATCGAAAGACACTGAATCATTATCAATTGTCAATTGTCAATCCTGTTATTTTTCTTCTACATCATTTTTTAATTTGTATTTTTTTCTGTTGCCTCCTTAACCCTGTCAGGTGTACAATCTCACATGTGAGATTAGAATTTTGAGAATTTAACATTCTAATGATGATATCAAAACTGGTCCCTGGAAGCTATACATTTCTAAAACTCTGAGATCAAAAATTCTGAGAAAACATTCCAAAAAACATACACCTGAATGGGTTAATAATTAAATTGTAATCAAATATCTTTTGACTCTAATTTTTATTTGTCATCCCTCCATAGGACTGGGGCTAGCTTTCAACCTCCAGCCAGCACTGACAATGATTGGCAAGTATTTCTTTCAGAAACGTCCCATTGCTAATGGTCTGGCAATGGCTGGCAGCCCTGTGTTCCTCAGCACCTTGGCTCCTCTAAATCAGTATCTGTTCAACACCTTTGGCTGGAGGGGCAGCTTCCTCATCCTGGGCGGCCTGCTCCTCAACTGCTGTGTGGCTGGCTCCCTCATGAGGCCCCTGGGGCCACCCCCCACCAAGGTCAAGAAGGATGAGGAGTTGGCCACCATGACCAAAACAAAGAAAGAGAGGGCCACCGTCTGGGAATTACTCAATAAGTACCTGGACTTGACGCTCTTCAAGCATCGTGGCTTCCTCATCTACCTGTCAGGCAATGTCATCATGTTTGTGGGCTTCTTCGCACCCATAGTCTTCCTGGCTGCATATGCCAAGGACATGGATGTTGATGAGTACTCTGCTGCCTTCCTGCTCTCCATTTTGGCTTTTGTTGACATGTTTGCCAGGCCCTCTATGGGGCTGCTGGCTAACTCAAAGTGGGTCCGGCCCAGGATACAGTACTTCTTCAGCTTTGCAGTGCTCTACAATGGGGTGTGCCACATCCTTTGCCCATTGGCTGACACCTACACAGGTCTGGTGATATATGCAATCTTCTTTGGCTTTGCGTTTGGCATGGTCAGCTCAGTGCTGTTTGAGACACTAATGGACCTGGTTGGGGCTCAGAGGTTCTCTAGTGCCGTGGGACTCACCACCATCGTGGAGTGCTGCCCAGTCCTGATTGGTCCACCACTAGCAGGTAATATACAGTCCAATAAAAAGCCTAGATCATTACATTTTAATACAGATTCCTTGTTTACTACTGGCACTTAAATATTCAATTCAAGCACCTTGGGCACCATTGACATTTTGATTAAGGAAAGTCACAGCATTATTACTCAAATTAATGCAGTTGTTAATTAGTAAGTCTTAGCTATTTATTTTCGACAAATATTTCAAAGATACAATTAAAAAGTAATTACATTCTTATATTTTTAATTACCAAAATAAAATTAATGTATATGCTGTAATCATTTATTAGAAGTTATTGTTTGCTCAGTCATAGCCATTATTTCTCCAAAAATTCCTCCAGTGGCAGCAAGTGACTTCTACTGAACAATAACTTGAGATTTTCAAAATGAGATTAACATTTGAACCATTTGCTCCCTTTACAGGAAAACTCGTCGATATCACTAAAAGTTACAAGCACATGTATTTCTGCTGTGGAGTTATAGTGATTGTGGCCAGCATATGGCTCTTCATCGGGAACTTCATAAACTACAGACTTCTGGAGCGAGAACGCAAGGAGGACATGTACAAACGGACTGAGACGGAGGACCCTGACCGGGACCAAGACCAGAAGGAGACTGACGGGAACACCCAGGCCATGGAGGACTTGGTCCATGATGGTCCTAAAAATGAAGAAGCAATGCAGCGAGAGACCAACATCTAGATGGAAGTTATCTCCTTGTCAACAACTCACCACCACCACCACCACCACCACCACCACCACCAAAACTGTCAAAACGACCTCTGCTACGATCGAATCGCGCTCCGAGTCGAGAGGTGCCTCCTAGTGTGTCACACTGCAGGCTTTAACTGTGGCTCTCTACAGGGGCCTCCGCACTTGTTCTGAGAGACTCTAAACTGCCAAAGTAACAACTGTGTTATAGGATACTGTAAGGTAGGTGTGGCTCTCCTTGAAGTAGTGATAGCCACGACTACTACTGAAGTATCCACTGGAGAGAAAATGTGTAAGATATGCATGTTAAAGAGGCTTGTAAGAGAATAAGACAGTAGTCTTGTATCTAACAATCTGTGAAATGTAGTATTCGCTCCTGTATTTAGCCTGTGCCACTAAACCTAGAGCACCAGCAAACCATTCACTTGTTTTAAGTTAAGCTCATACATTCAAAGAGCTCTAACTCGTCAAGAACACTGAAGTACTAATAGAGTCATGGTAGGTAAGGATCACTACACCACAAGAAATAACAGGGTGGCCTGGTGGTTAGAGAGACCGCCTGGTGACTAGACAGTTGCAGGTTCAACTCCCACTATTAGCCAGTGTCTGTCCCTGTCAAATGCTCTTTGACCAAAACACTGAACTCCTACCTGCTCCAGCACATCTCCAGTGAGCTGCATACATTTTATGTGTGTCTCTGGGTGATATACACAGAAAAAACGATTCCTAACAGTTATGTAATATCCTGATAGGGTGACTCAAAATTCCAATTTCCCCCCAAAAAAGAGGAACAGATGAGTTACCAGCTGGTGGCTGTGATGCCCATTTATTATGCTGCCCTTTAGAGCAAATGTGTATGTTGTGTAGCAAAACGCACAAAAAATGTCCCACTTTAGATGTAGTTATAAAACACCTCCTGACCTGTAGTATATCGACTATCGCATATTGCACATATTCATAATAGTTCATAATGCTGCACTAATAGACAAAAAAATAAAAGGCTAAGTTCACACTTAACCCAAACATCATTTAGAAACCGATGCATTTCAATTAATGTCATTGAGGTTGAATGTGTTTTTCCTCTTTGAGCCTTAACAATGTACTAATGACCAAAACCATCTGCAAATGTGCATAGTATTAGTTTATACCAAATATATAGCCCATGAGCAATATGTCCTATATCTCTCCATCATTTTGATGTATTAAAGTACTATACAGGAAAACTCCTTCATCTGATTGGTGGAACAGTGTGTGATACATTGCCTTAAATGTAATGATTGCAATGAAAATATTTCTGCATACAGTATATGAAGGTGAAGACTTGTAAGTATTATTATACAAATTGATATGCCTACAAAAGGTTGGTGAAACAGGTTACCTGCTTCCTGTGTGATCTTGATGTCTTGTTAATCACACTATCATACAATGACACACACAAAATTTATTTTTAAAGTAATACTAATTGCAATTTGTGCTTCAGGAATGTTTTCAATGGTTTCGAATTAACCTATAATACTAACATTTCACAAGTTGTATCCTGCACTTATCCACCACCCATTTCACTCTTAACACATAAGATCCAAGCCAGTATGATGAAACATTACATTTGAATGAATGAGGAATAATAAGCTTATATGTTTTCAATTGTATTCTATACACTGAATGTATAAGTTAGCCATTTATAGGCGTGTAGTTGTTCAATTCACTAGAATGTATTGTGCAACATACCATAAGGTTATCAATATTTTATTTAAAAACCTCTCTGTGTTATCAGTGCTGTAGCTTTCCAGATCAGACTTGGTCTTGAGACCAAAAGCTCTTGTTAGTCCCCATCTTGTCTTGGCCTCTGAAATTGGAGTCAGATTTCCTCCCAAAACCAATTAAATTAATGTGGTCAAATCAAAAACTGAACAACAAACAAAAATGAGCTTCCTACTGGGACTGATTTGAGGCTGCTTCGAGCATACAAACTAGACTGTATACACTTAGATTTAGAATAGAAAAATAGATGTAGTGTATTTGTCAGTAATGTGATTTTGAAAGATTCGTACGCTGTTCTTTTCTCAGTCTCTGAGAAACACTGGACTTTTTGGACTGGTCTTGGTCTTGATTTGGACTGGTCTTGTTCTTGATTTGGACTGGTCTTGTTCTTGATTTGGACTGGTCTTGTTCTTGATTTGGACTGGTCTTGGTCTTGATTTGGACTGGTCTTGGTCTTGATTTGGACTGGTCTTGGTCTTGATTTGGACTGGTCTTGATCTTGTCTTGATCTTGACTGCAGTGGTCTTCTTGACTACATCTGGCTTTCTGAGGACAATGTAATTTGTCGAGGATTGTTCATTTACCTCTTGTGTTGAGGTTCTCTCACTAAAGATACTTAGTAAATTCACTTGTTAGCTCTCAGCCACTATAACTTACACTCTTCCACATTGCACTTAGCCTACCAGCATTTCATGCAGATATTAGGCAGTATTTAGATATTATCACAAATGTTGAGGTTCCTTCTGGTCTTGACTTTATTTATACCTTTGACCATTTTTTGACAGTGACTTGATATTATACACAGGGATTCATAGTCATTTATTCACTGAAAACAGGGGTCCGTATATTTACTGTGGTAATTCTCAATGAGGGAATGTAGCCAACCGTACAATCATTTTATACCAAATAACACTGCCCCCTGCTGGTTTCAAAAGACCTAGACCAAAAGATCAATGCAAGCTTCCCTTCAAGTGGTTTAAACCCATTTTTCTCATGGATGCTCTTTTGTGATGTCAAACAATTTGAAACTTTTTATTTTGATGGGTATCTTCTTGCTTATTTTCGTTTGTTCCCCCAACTTATATGCTTAATAGTGTGAAAGGCTTTTCTCCTCTAGTGTACAAAAGATTGTAAATCTGTGATTGACTGCGGCATTTTTATGCTGCTTTCAAAATGATTTACTTAAATGTAAATCATTGGAGCAAACACTCCGATTTGTTTGAGCATCTCTGGGCTTTGCTTTTCAGTGTAGTTTCTCTACGTTCTGTTATATTGATATGAATGTATGGTCATTAAAGAAACAACACTTTGTTGATGTTTAAAGGGGAATACCCTTGGATTTTCTCCCCTATAAACAGTTTTGTTTGTATGAATCAACATCAGCTTCTTACACATAAAATGAGAGTTGATCCTCTCACCATTATGTGATGTCACACCAATGTCTATTAAGAGTGAAGTGGAAAATAAGGAAGAGATGAAGAAGCTCCATGGTGCACTACGTGTCTGAGAGGCATTACATTGGAATGTTCATACATTCACGCATATTGACTAATCTGTTCTAGGAAACATGAGTAACATGTTACGAATTCCTGAAATTGAGTGGCGTAATCCTTTTGAACCTAGTCTTTGTTAAAAGATTGAGGTATAATTTCTATTTGTGCCACAACCAAGGGTATCATTTATTGAAGTTGTACTATACGTTGTATTGCATTTTTTCTTTTTGTTTTTCCGCTGTGAAGAATTATTTGTATTCTAAGATGTTTTGGTGAACTTTAAAACTAGTTAATGTTTTGTTTAAGGACCAAAAGGAAAGATGATAGATAATTACTCCTAATGTAGACAAATGAGGGTTGATTTGATAAAACGTAAACACCATTAGCCTTATCAAATATTATGCTTTATAGCCCCTTTTTGTGTGTGTGTAAGCGAGTATCTTTCTTAGATTGAGTTATCACAAGGTGTACCATATTTTTGGATTTTCTGAATCTCATAAAATTTAACACAAATGTTAAATTTCAATGAATGTTAAATGTTTTCTTTTTTTTTCCTCATGAATTACTGCTCTTGACGCACATACAGAAATTGTTGTTCAAAAGGAAATGTTGACCTTAGGATAAGTAGTGGCTGAAAATTGTTTGATCAATTACTGTATGTCCAGATGAATTTCTTTTTGGATGTGCTAGTACATGTCACCTCCAAAAACACCTACTGTATAAGAGACGAGAAGGTGTGGGCTACATAATGTCATGGCTTTAAACTTTGTAATGGCCTATACATTTTTTTTTTGTTATTTATAAAACAATCATTTGTAAATGTACTCACAGCTTATGCTGTAAGCCTGCCACCTCTCTGGTACATTCAGTACCCGAGCTGTCAAGTAAAACTTGTCAGAATGTGACAGGAAGCTGACGTTTCAGTTCTTCTGTCATTTATAGGGGTTAGAATGCATTTAGCAGCTAGCACTTGTAGTCTGAGACGGTGCTAAGCTAGAAGAAATGACAATGCTAATCTTGCAGTATCTTTGACAAATGTCCCCTTTCTCTTATATTCCTGTCAACATAGATGGAAGTATTGTATGAATGGATCACTGATTGTGAACAAGATGGTCTTGCTACTGGGAGGCTAATGTCAACATTAACTCCTTGACAAAGGATTATCAATAAATCAATGAATCTGGTTGAAAAGCTACTGTGCCTTATTATACTCCACTGAATGAATATTTATAAATAAAAATAAAAAAGCTTTTAACAACATCTTACTGTAGCATAATGTGCTCATAAGTCTAATTCGTTTTGGTTATTTTTCCATTTTTATTCCTATCATGTTTACAGATTCACATCAGTATTTCATCCTATGTGAATAACAAATCTAGACAAATTAATGTGAGACTTACTTTCATCAGCAGTCTTTCACAGTTCTTGTCTTTACATAACATGAATACTTATGAAAAATTAAGCTTTTGAGTTTCTGTAATCTAACAACGAGGCTAAAAATGTTTGTGTAATATTTCAGCACAGATAATTTAACAGCTTACTCTAAACATTCACGCTAGGTTAATGTCATTTACATGTTGTCATATTGTGTTATTAGTACACTGTGCCCACTGTGATGCAAACATGTCGGTGTAGGCTATAAATACAAGTTTGCAGACAGTTCAGTTGATATTGTAGATCAGTGGTGTATAGTGTTAGGGAGGAGGTGGGTGTAGTGTGACCCTTACCTTCCTTAGCTTGATAGGTGAATATAAGCTCCTGGAAAAAGAGGTGTGGTATAGCCTACCCTGTATGCTTGCACCCTCAACTATACACTACTGATGTAGATACTGTACTGTGGTATTGTAATTTGTGCACCATCCAACATGCTCAGCTGTCATAGTGTTAATCCACTAATATCATCACAGTCCCTTAGTTACTTCCAGTAGCAGACATCCGGTATGCTTGCTAAGCATTGAAACAACATAGCATTCAAACGATTTGTCCGATTGTGTCAATAATTCCACTACCTCTGCAATTGTCACATCAGAGTATAAGATAAATACCACACGGGTATTGATAACTGATTGTTGTTATTATTATTTTTTTTAACTGTAATATACAGATATATCACAATAATTCAATAAAGTACATACAAACACAGCATTATGAATGGCTCTGTGCTTTATTTGCTTTGTGCAATTATCTAGATTTGTAATTTAAGTGATACCTCTCGTGTTTTGGTACTTGATTTAGTGCCACATTAGATTTCAATATATAATGAATAATAAGTCCATGTGGTAAACTGATAATGTGTTGAACAGGCTACATTGTCAGACTCAGGAGTCATCTTCAGTTAATACTGTACTATGAGTCAAATGGTGTCAATGTCGATTGACAGTCAGTACACAAGATCAAATGGGAAGGCTATATCACAAACAGAATAAGTAAACCAGCTTACTTTGATACTATAGCCTATGGATCATCATGTTCCTTTCCCAAGACAGAGTCAGTCATAATTTGGCCCTTTCAATTCTGTGTCCAAATCAAGATCAGGCCTAACTCATTAATTCTGTTGGGTGACAGCCATACCCCCCAGTTCTATCATCACATTTTAGGATGCAAACCAGTGTCTGCTACAAATGTGCACAGACCCCTTCTCGTTAGTATGCAATGTTTCAGCAAGGCATGCATGCCGATGATGGCTGAAGACCCTCAGGCAGTGTTTCAGGCTAGATTTTAATGGGGCGGTAAGGGTCAACAGGAGAGACGAGAACAATGAGCCTCACTAGCTTCCTGTGATAGGCATTTTAGCAGGACGGGGGACCCCAGGGGGTACTGGATGGGGTTTGAATGCAGAAGAGGTTGACCTTCAAAACAGTGTCAAACTCTATTCCCTGGTAAGCTCTGGAGCTTCGGTTCAACACGCTCCCCCCTCGGATCGCTTTAGTTCTTATGGTTAGCAATTAATTGTCACATTGCGCTTCAGCATTCTTACACCCCAACCTCACTTCCCTTACAGTGTTGTGATAATAGGTTATGTGCTAAGGGGGTACAGGAAGCATATTGGAACATGTTACACAGTTCCTTGATGTTGCATCAAGCTATTAATTTCTGTGTCTGTGAAGCTAGCTGCCCTTAACCTTTTCATCCCATCCACCTCACATTATAGGATACATCATAGGATCTCCTACAGGAAGTCATACAATACAAATACAGCCTATCACCACTACTTTACTTCATCCAAAACAAAAATCCTGGATTTATGTTAGCAACTCCCCCAGGGATTCCTTTCAGCCAGACTTTGTTAGCGTGACTATCAACAGATGTTTAATTACAATAGAGGCCTTGCACAGAATGTTTGTGCAGTTCTCTGTCTTCCAACATGGCTGCCTGTAACATAGCAACTATTGTTTTGTACATGGCAATGGAAAGAGAATGGTTGCTAGGTGCAAAACAATGGTTGCTATGGAAGTCAGAGTGGAACAGTAATATCATGCTTTTCCAGTGTTTTACATACTCTACCACTGCACAGAAATTAGACATTTTCTTTTGAAAGTTGTTACCAATGGTTACAGGCAGCCATACTGTAAGAAAGACAACTACATAAACATTCCATGCAAGGCCTCTCATGCTGAACAATCTAAGTTTGAACCTAGGTGACAATCATACAATCATACAATGTGTACCTGTATATTGGCAGCTAGAGAAGAAGACAATATGACATTGATTTTTATGAAAAAGGCTGTCCAGACATCCCCTTTTAGTGTGCTAGTCATTGTTACAGTGCAAATGAAACCAATAACTGCTAGAACCCTGAGGCATTTTGACCCAGAACTGGACCTCAAAACCATCATGCCCAAAAGCTACAAGCTGCTCGGGTGTCTCAACAAGACACACATTAACCTTTTTCCGTTATTTTTTTTTTCCTGTGGAGATCTCCCACTTTGAAGTGCTTCCATTTAACCTTCATTTAACTTTTGTGTCGTGCACTCCCAGGCGCCCCGTTTTGACAGTGGAAGCCTTTAGAACTCTGAAAAATGCCTCGGGGCTATAGATGGCATATTCCGCAGCACATCTGTCTGCTCTGTCGCCAGGTTCTGGAGAGGAGGGGAGAGGAGAGCTGGCGGTTTGTTATTTTGCGATTGGTCTGCCAACCTATCTCTCTCGTCCCTCATCAGCACAGTGCTGCATTATAGCCTAGATGTGATTTTTTCCCCTGCAAAATAAACCCCTTTATAAATATTATTATAACATTGATTCAGTGTTATTATGGTGTAGTCAGTAGCCTAATAGTGTCATGATGTGACAAAATGTCATGACATGTTATAAATAGAGAAAATTGTTAGAATGTTGTATAATATGTGCACATAGGGCTGCGTCTTCTGAGTCAGTTAGTCAATTAATTAGTCAGTTTGGTCTTCGTCAGCTAAGACTGACAAACACTCCCACCGACATTCCCATGCATTTATTTCTTAAAAGATTAGAAGCACCCCTCTTATCAAGCATTAGATTTAATTGGTCCTTCTGCATGATTTTCTGTGGGAAACAGATTTACAGATTTGTCAGTTTGTCTTATGACTATAAGTCGACTAAAGATTTATTTAGCAGAGGACAGCCCTAAATTTGTGCAGAAATTACAAGTTTATGTGTCATGCTATTGTACTTTATGGCATGGCTATGAATGTCTAATAAGCAGCGCTTCAAATGAAGTGCTTTGATTTGGAGGTTTCTCTGTGCACAATCAGATTGCACTGTAGAGAATATTCAATCAAGAGAGGGCAGATTTTGGATTCCGACAGGGTTTTTCTAGGTTTCAGTACAAATGAACTTGGACAGTGAAGATCTGTTGGAGTCCTTTGATCTGACCTTCCTTTGCATTTAACTTCATATGACATGGCACTTCGAAAAAAGGGCATTGTGAATGTGAAAGTTTCTGATATCATTTGACCTCTGATGCCCCTAAAACTGAAGGGATGTAAGAGGGAAAAAACCTAATACAATGTATTTATTTTTCCTAGAATGCTGCAGCATTTTAGGGCTTGTTAAAGCACCATTAACCCTTTCAGGTGTACAAGCTCAGATGTGAGATTAGAATTTTGAGAACTGAATATGATGATGTTCCAATGGGTACTGGCCACTGAGAACTATGGGGTTTTAGAATTCCTTAGAGGATAGAATTCAGAGAGGAAAAAAATAAAATAAAATTACACCTGAAAGGGTTAAACAGAAATATTCCCTTATCATTTTCAGGATGTTTTCTGATCAAATACATTATTTAGGCCTATATTAAGGCATGTAGTCCCACATACACAGTCACCAGACCACCAAGCCTACACATAGGGGGCACTATTAGCTTGGTTTTATATGCAGTCTCAACATGTAATAGCATAGGCTGTTATTTTTTAGTGTTAATGATTACATTTGATTACCAGGTTTTGGTAAGAGGATTTTGCTTTGTGTGTGGAAAAGATACAAATAATGCTTTGACTTTCCTTGGCTATTGTCACGTCTTATAATTTTCATAATTTAAGATAAGAAAATTGTAAATACTGTAGTACACAATAAGACACCTAATAGTGTTTAGTTAGACCTGTTGTCAGATAAGGCATTACATGTTTAATTACTGCTGGCTGTAAGCAGCAAAATGAAGAGAAATCACATGATCTTAGACAATTCAGGCTAGACTTTTGAACATGTGTAACGTTAATCTAGGAACAAGACAGCAACGTCTCTATAAGGTGACATCATAAGAAGAGACATTTTCTGAAGCTGTTGCATCGACAATGAATGAGAGACCAACAATTTGTGTGAGGGTGCAATGATGTAGCTGATATCCCTGGAATGGGGCACATTGTCTGCCTCTGAAGTGTCAGCTTTAATATATACAGCTTGGGTGTAAAAGCACCAAAATAACATAATATAATAATCCCAAATTCACTGTCAATAGACGGTTTCGGTGGAATTGTGTTGCTATGGAACAGCAACAACTTGGACCCAAGTTCATTTCCTGTTGCAG
The DNA here is from genome assembly GCA_900302295.1 of Parasudis fraserbrunneri. Lineage (NCBI taxonomy): Eukaryota > Metazoa > Chordata > Actinopteri > Aulopiformes > Chlorophthalmidae > Parasudis > Parasudis fraserbrunneri. Next base: position 15,712 of record OMKL01043378.1, read on the forward strand.
TGTTTGCTAATATCAATAGCTGACAGGAAATCAAATGTATTTCATTGTAGAATGTTTGTTTGTTTTTGTTGTCAAGTTGAAACCATCTATAGAGCAACATTAGTGACTGTCTCATGATGCCAAGATATAGTCTTGGTTCTCAGGTTTATAGCTTTGGGAGTTAGTCATTCATGTTCATACAAATTCACTGAACTGCGTATGTGAATTCTATTTTAGAGTGTATTTTCTCATTAACTTCACAATATTTTCCTTTCAGTACAATTGAAATTGAAGCAGAATTAATCAGAGAATATATTTTAATGGGCGTTCACAGTATTCCAATTTACACACTCAATTAATTTATAAGATATTGCTACTCTACAAATGGGTGCCTCCTGCCTTTCATGTGGTACTGCAGGTGTTTATACAGTGATATCATTGATGTTATATATAACTTTAAGTGGTATCATTTGAATTTAGCCCACTGGCTATCAAAATGAACGTGAATAACAAATCAAATCACTGTTATTCATTCTTGGCGTGGATATGAATGGGGGGAATACTCCCTTTCAAACTAAGGGGTTTTGAGTGTTGGAAATACAAAAAGAAATTAGAAAAAAACAAAGCAAAAAGTACTAAAAAAATGCACGTGTTGGATAATAGACGAACATCCTCCGAAGAAGAATAAGGGTAATCTAAATCTAATTTTAGTTAGACTTTAAAATGATGATAATTTGATCATAGGTTTCATATCCCTCTAGACAGTAATGTACTGTACCACTTCGCTCAATCAAATTTAAAAAGAACACAGTTTTCCCAAACAGGCAGCCCTTGCCAAAATTCCAACAGATGGGGGTCCCTGGCCAAATGTCAGAAACCTGGGTATATATATGACAGCCCCTGAGGACCCTTATGGAATTGCAACACCATATCCACCCTACATTGGTTCCACATGGAGTGAATATGAATCCCAGTAAATATTGAGATTTTGAGACTGAGGTATCACCCAATTCAGAACTTCAAAGTGACAGAACACAATATACTGAAAAACTGTTTCTTCACCTTTGCTAGATCTGTTGATGAAATTCGATTTTGAAAGAAAGCCTATACATATATATTACTTGGGTTAAACTGTCCTTAAGGATTTGAGCAGAGAGGAAGGATACAGAAGGGCTTATCGTAGTGATAGTGATGTCGTTGTTTACTTTTGCTTCTATACTGTGCTTCATTCTTGAAATCAACTGTGGTCCAGATGTGTGCAAATGGTGGATAAATCACAGATGAGGGGAAGATGTAAACAATCCCCCCTCTCTCCTCCCAAAAATAAAAATATAACAACAAACAATAGATTTTTATTATCATTATGTTGTTTTTTTTGTTTTGTTTTGTTTTGTTCACACTTGTGGTGTCATTAATTATGTCCTTCAACTCCGTGGCACCCAGATTATTTGCTCGACTGCCAAAATTGGGCAAAACTAGGACACCTCAGCTCAGTTTGGGTATTTAATTACAATCAAACTGCTGACGTACAAGCTAATGTGCTGCAAGTCACAGCAGTTTCCCTGACACTTTTCATCTCTCTCATCCCCATCTCCACAAAAAGCACCTTGCAGTGTTTGTTCCCATATAATTTATTACTCTACCCAGTTTTGACGCACATTTAGCTGTTACAGTCGATGTATCGTGCAAACCCAAAAAGGTATTCCGCTTGTATGAATGAGAGGAGAGGTTTGTCGTCCTTCTTAGCGAGTCACACAGAAGCATATAAGCTATTAATTGTGAATATCAGATGTATATAAGAGAATGGATGTGCTGTATGTGCACTGAATTCTAATCATATATACTGTATCAGTGATGCTAATGAGTCTTCCACACTTATGGCTGCACTGTGGGGGAGTGTTGCCACAGGAAGCCTGGATCTACAGGAAGGGGTCACACTCCAGACTCGCACCAGCATGTCACCGGCTTGGTATAAATGGTTATCCGGAGTTCTCAACTTGCTAAAACCAATCCTCCTCCAATCGATGTTGGTTCTGATCATCAATGTTATTTCCTCTGACGATGTGTGACCACCATGCTATTTTCAATTCAAGGCAGAGATAACTGAATTTAAATGAGGGGGATATGCTCAGGTATTCCTCAGGTATTCTCTTGAAATGCATGAACACAGTAAGTGGTTTGGAGTAGAGACGGAGGACATATAAATCAAAGAGATGGGAGCCCCAGTCAGTTTTCTGATGAGCTAACCCAGGCAGGCTACCTGCCGACCTATCGCCCTGCAGGTGGTTACTCTTAAGCATGTCCTCTCCACAGGACGAGGTTACCCAGGATTCATATAGCAGCGGGCTCCAGCTCTCGCTCCATGATATGAGGTGAAAAGGTCACCTGTCTGGACTCATCCTGTTGGTCTGAGGAAGATGGACTTGAAACCCTGAACTGAGAGCTGAGTAAGTTTCCCAGGATTTGAAGTTTCTCCCAACTCTTTTTATGAACTGACCACAAACTGACATCATAATTCATAAGCAAACAAACATTTGAAGAGAATTTAGTTGGTGCGAGATAACTGCAAGCTTGTGGGGCCTACAAATGTTATCCGACAATACAATGGGTTTTAGACTGCGCAGGTGGCCTCAAATTACACAACTATGTTCAAGCCAAACTTTCTACTGGCCTCCAGTTTACATGCACACAGTACACTGGATACTACCTCACAGGTGCTAACATTCATTTTCATACCGTGATCACCACTATCCCTTGCTTGCAAGGCTACAATATCCCCATATGCACGAGTCAACAGAATATTGCGAGTGCTGCCATGGAAACAGAACCTGCACCACACTGCAAAACCCAACAGTAAATGGGATAAGGTGTCAGTATCCCACCTAATATTGGCATTTCCCTGGTAGCCTATCTGACTCAGGTATGTCATAATCGGGGTTAAGAGCTTATCTGGGTTATAGGAATCAGGAAATTATGTTTACATGCACCAACACAAAATTGTTATACTCATATGTCCCAAATATCCCTACTTTTAATGAGATATCAGTGAACACAGTGGTGGTTTTTGCTGTGGACTCACTACGGACTGGAGATGTCATTGTACTGTATGTTTTCATAGATCTGGTGCTGTCTCCACTCTTCCACTAGCTCAACCAGTTGTAATATAGCCTCTTAAAAGCCAAGCTTACAGTTTGTTCAGCTTATATTTCAGTACATAATGTGGTGTTTAATACAAGGGGGTACATTTTTTAGATAACTCAGTCATTCATTCATTCATTCATTCATTCATTCAATCAGTAATTCACCCACACTTAACCACTCTGCCCCTAGTGGTGGCTCATAGTCATGGCACTTTATGAGAATACCATCTATGACACTGCATGTCCTTGTTAGTTATGCTGCACACTATGCTTTCAGTGGGATTTGAGTTTGGATTGAACTGTTGAACTGGGAGTTTTGTATTACATTGTAATTTGATGCATTTTATCCATTTCATATTGAGATACAGAGTACTTCTCAATCACTTAAAAACACTATCACAAAACTATCTGTAGTTACAGTACACCTATATGTATCAAATCAATCTAAATCTGATGCTAGATTGAAGAAAACCACTGTGATTCAAATATTAAAGTTCATTAAAGGAACCTGGCATCAGCTCCTTTTAGAGCAAACGTGTTGATATTATGCACTGACAGGGGAGCTGAATTGACATTGAGGTAAATATAGTGTGACCAGAAACCATAGCAGAGAGCCTTGTTAGTGTCATAGCCTCCGGATGTGAGACAGACCCAAAGGACGAGCAACACAGAAGGTGAAGAGAGTAAAAGAAGATGTTTAATATATGCTGTTTGAAAGCCTCTCCCCCTCCTCCTCTCTTCATTCTCCTTTTGTTGTGGCATAACTTGATGATGTGTCCACAGGCCAGAATACCATTACACTCCAAACAGGTTCCCTGAAGCGAGCCAAAGCTGAGGCCTCTCTCTCTCTCTCTCTCTCTCTCTCTCTCTCTCTATCTATTCAGCAGAAAATCATACTTCACTCCAAAGGGGTTTTGGCTTTTGGAGTGCAACATGGAAATATACTTTCCTTTACTATTTTAGTGGAATTTTCCTTTGAAATTGCATCGATTTTATTTATTTTGAGGTACGGATCTGCTTATGTTCATTTCCACACCGCAACAGTAGTGTTCTTCTTCTTTCGTGTAACATCAGAGGTCCAGTAAAACTGTAGTGTTAAATCGCAGTTTATATTTGATATTTGTGTGGGGCCATGTGTAAGCACGTCCAAAGTTTCAAATGTCCTCTCAGAGTCAAATACTGTATGAACTGTGATTTCTGCAGAGCGTCTCCGTGGATGGTTATGTACAGTGTGGTTGAATGCCGCAGTTTCAATCAACCAATTCCATTTTCCCGAGCCCTGTTTGTACTGAAAACATTGTTTATTCCCTCTATTAGCTTATTATATCTCATACATAATTTAGACGGAAATGCTTTGTTACCCACATAAGACTATTCCTATGCAGCTGTGTAACAAAGGCCGATCATCATCTTTCAAAGCTAATTCATGCTAATGTTATGCTTGTGTTGTCCATGCTAGATTTGTTGTTTGTTCAAATTTAACATGCCTCAATGCCAATGTGTTGGGCTGTTTCAGAGCTGATGTAGGCCTATGGATTATCCCCGTCCACAAACCAATCACATAATTTATTCCTTTAATGTTTTTTATTTGAAGTGAATGCTTAGGCTGTAGCATGTATGAAGGCTAATGTATAGCAGGATTATAGGATTGTTAGATTGCAGCATACTATTTACACACACAATTGGAGACAAATTATTGCACGTGTTCCCCCATTGCATGCGTGTGTTTGACCTCTAAAATTCTCCAGTAAGATAGAAGTTTATACAATGACCCACCACACTCACCAAAAATGAGATAATTAGTTCCTTTGTATAGCTTATTTAACTATTATATGAGTTATTTGAGTGTCTTTGAATGTAAACGTGTAATACAAGTGTCATGCTGTCAAGGTCATGTGAAATATGAACAGTTCAGACATAGGCCTAATTGTCATGCACGCACACACACACACACATACACACACACACACACACACACACACACACGCACTACAAACTCACGCATATGCACGAGCACACGCGAACACTAGCGCATGCACGCGCATCGCAAACGACTGTGACAGTTTACGCTGCAACCGGAGACGGCAACAAACAAAAACAAAAACAAAACAAAAAAAAAGTGTTG
>OMKL01043380.1:0-11114 GCA_900302295.1 Parasudis fraserbrunneri
GCCGTCCAACGTCTGCTTGAATGTGGAGACTGTGGGCACAGGAACTGGCAATAAACCTGTCAAACACATCAACACATTAGAGGAGACATCTCTCTCTAGACACAGTCCAACAGGTATATTATTAGTCCTAGAGGGAAAACTGAAAAGCTACTTCATGTTCATGCTACAATGCATATATATTTATAAAAATAAATATAACAAATATAAAATATTTGAGGCATACAATAACACCAAATACAATTACAGAGAGAGAAAGAGTGTGTGAGAGAGAGAGAGAGAGAGAGAGGTAGAGAGAGGTAATATCAGGTCGATATGGTGGGGAAGTGGAGTATGAAAATTTAGCCATCCACAGAACAGTTTGGCTCTTGCATGCATATTTGTGGTTAGTGTGTTTGTGTGACAAGAGAAACAGTAGGCCAATGTTTTGAATGCCATTAATTCATCATGCTTAGCCCAGGGTGGCCACACTGACTCAGACATGAAAGTCAAGGACTTTTCAACAAATGTCAGTGTTCTGTTGGGTCAAATTTGAGGACTCTCTCACTCTCTCATTCCTTCTTTTATGATCCTCTCAAGTTGAATTAAGGTCAAATTGATTCACTGTAAGACTGAGCACTGTTGCTACCTGTATGTTATGCATTGTAAAACCCAAATGGAAACTAGACATGTGCTGTCGGTGACCGACAGCGGGTATATCCTCGAGCAGCCCAAATTCTCAATCCACCTTTTGACCATGCCCCTAATCCGAGCCTTTGAGTAGTAGTTCATGATTTTAGTTTTATGAGAATGACTCAGACCTTCACAGGCCTCCTTGCTATTGTAAAGCAAACATATTTATCAAGTTTGGTGGAAATCGGACAGTGCATTAACTAGTAACGAATCATTTCCTATTTACCATTTTTTTTCCGAAATTTGAATGGATCTGGCGGTCATATGGTTTGGCCAATCAATTCTCTAAATAACACATTTGAAGAGTATATAATGACAGCATTTAGATTTTTAAATGAACCGTTCCTTTAATAATTTCCATCCATTAGTGACCCCAGCCTATTGGCCTGAGTCTATACTGTTGAAGAGTATCGCTTACTACTCAGTATCGACAGTGAAAAAGTGGTGTTCTGGTGCATACCAACCTGCAAGGATTGCGTAGCACCTGCAGTTACTCATAAATCAGTGATGACATCAAAATAAAAACAAACCATAAAACACCCCTGCCACCCCTTTCAGATGAAGTTTATCCCCTTACAGTTCAGCAGCTCCTACGGTATTGGTTACCAAAAATGGGCATGGCTAGTACTACTACAGTAGTAAAAGCTTCTACAGTTTAGCCAGTTGGGGGAGGGTCCATTGTGTCAGTGGAGCACAAGGACGGGGCTCGCAGTGGTGGGAATATGACACTGAACCATAATACAACCTGAGCCCTTGAGTTTCATTACAAGTGAAGGACAGAAAAAAAATCTTCTAGTTGTGACAAAGGACTTGAACTTCTTGTCCTCCCAGTTCTCCATTATCTTTCAGCAAGAGTCAGCTAGCCCTCGGTATCTCTGTTCTGAAATAGTGGTTCACTGGTTCAGAGCCATGACAAATATGTGGATTGATAACTGTACAGGATTGAGATGGGGGAATATGATAGAGAGAAAGACTAGATAGGCTGGATAGTTCAGGTTCACACGTGGCGTTTTATGTAGTTAAACATTACTCCGGGGAATCCGCATATTACTGCTTGTACTTTACTGTCTGTTAAGTTGTGCCTTGAGCATGAAAGATCCTTGGACAGGCGAGGAGCCTTGCAGCATTAACATTCGAGCTCCATGACAACAATGTCCCTGTGAGTTGGCGCCTTTTCAATGTGACAGTTTGATTGACTCGTAAATCCTCAGGGACAGCCCCAGTCATGAAGTTTACAAGTTTACAAGGTTAGCCTACTCCTAGTAAGTAGGCTGTTTGATTCCATCACCCTAAATGGGTTCCATTTTACAGTTGAACAAGCTTTACAGTATACATACATAACAAGGCGAAAATATTCAACTACTGCATGCAAAATAAACTGCATGGTTGGGGCCTACATTTGCATGGAACTACCATAATTGGGTATGACTGTAAAGTTTGTGTGGTTCCACTGAGCCCATTTTCACTTTGATATCTTGAGGTGAGAGGTCAAGGGACCCCTTCCACGCATCAAAATGTAGCTTGAACTTGGAGCATCTTATCTACCCCCACTGCCGGTAAACTAGCATGACATGACCGGCATCTATGGATTCCTCAAGATCTCTAGTGTCACATGATACTACGATCTTCACTCTAGCTTCAAGGGGAATTCCACTCTGGGTCCGTCTTGTATTTGTAGAAAAGTTGCTTTATTATTACAGAGTACAATGAGCCCACAGCCAGCTCTATACATATCGTCAGGCCAGAGAAATAGCCCTCAGTTACTGCAAATGCGCCTGCCGCCAGCTTGAAGGACTACACTGAGGTGAAAAAGGGCAGGCTTCAGACAAGGCCAGTCAAAGGTTGCTACTCCAACCAAACACACACGAGGAGTGGAGGGAATTAGCATGGACTTCTGGTTATTCCATTACCTGGCAAGAGAGAGTAGGAAGCTGATTCCAAATTGAGTGAAGGTGGAGCAAAGCGTCATTAAAAAATCTAGCTCTACCAAATTAGCACCTTCCGCGGCCGATGTTTCTGAGCAGAGATATCACACAGCTCTATCTAGCCTCATCAGCTATGCTTCAATCTGGTAAATAAGTTTAATGTCGCTTTGCGGTGAGATTTGCCTTTAGAAAATGAGCCTGCTAGAGCTAATCAATTGCTAACAATATTGCCCCACATTTACATGGTCAATAAAACTCTGGATTGAGACTTTAAGGTTAACCATGATACTTTGGTACCAGTGGGTAAGCAAACTGATAGGCTACTGTAGATGACAAAGCAAATGACTAAGGGAAGGTCCTATTGAAAATAAAATAGGCTCAATTCTTTTCATTTGGGACTGCTTACATACGGCTGGATGACTGGAATTAAGATTTGGGATGGTCTGTGGGTACTATAATGAAATAAGTTAGTTTGGATCCCTAGCAGGGGCTCATAAAAAGCACAGGTCTAGTAATCTATGACAGGCCTAGTGGAGGATTAATATGCTAGGGATAGCCCATGCCGGTCTGAAACAACAGAGATGATGAATCAGAGGACAGAGGCAACGGGACAGACAGACATTCTCCATCCTATTTATGTCAGATGTCAAAACATCCCTGTTCCCCCTCCAAACCTGCCAACTCAGACTACACAAAGCCTGTTGCCAAGAGACACGGTTGCTATGGCCTGTGTACGCTGACGGTGGTGGTGGTGGTGGGTCTGTCTAAGGAGGAGCAGCAAGCGATTTATAATTTAAAAAAAACTCTTTGAGAAGCAAGCACAATCTTGACAATGGAAAAACCAGGCCTTAGCCAGGGCCTACTCAGAGTACAGGCTCATCCCGGACGTAGCCTCTGCCTTGATTTGTGCTTTAAGAGTTAAAAGGTGTCAGAAGCAGAGATGATAGCTAATTTGGGCAACGTCATAAAGAAACATCAGATAATCTGGCCCCATATATAATAACAGACCCCAGTGCAGAACAAGAGGATGTTTCAATACTAAATATCTCAGTCTGAGTTTACAGTAGTGTTCCTACCAGACACAGTCTGTCCCCCCTGTAGGCCGGACAGAGGGAGCACCCGCTAGTTACAGGACAGAAATCTGTCTGGCAACAACAGATTACAAGGCAAGTCAGGCTAATGATAATCCCATACACATCATTGTTTGTGGTATTAACACCTCTCAACCCATGACGGGGCTTAGAAAGGCCCTGGGCCTGCACACAAAACAGCTCGACTGTTCCATCTACAAAGTCACTGCCAAGAGCAAAGCAATGATTGTGATGGAACATGAAGGAACGGGTCTAGGAAGGCGGCCTAACACCCTGTGTGAAGTAAAAATAGCCTGCAGGTGAAGGAGAAAGGGATCCTACAGCAGATAGCGATGCTTGACACTTATATGCAGAAAATGTTGCCAAACTTGAACAAAGACAAATGTGTGTATGAAATAACAGAAGCTACTGGAGGGAGAGGTGACTGGCTCAAAAATGTTCAAAATCAATCATGCTGTTGCATTACTCTCTGAAATGCTGGTACTGACGCAAGTCATCACTGCTTTGGTTTATCATTTCAAACAATATAATGACAATCTGAATTACAGTTGGTTCGACTGGCCTACCTATTTGGGGCTGGTTTAGGTTACTAAGGCAGATTTCCCTATTTCCAAGTAAGCAAATGCCAAACTCAAAATTAGTTGTGAGGCACACTGGCACAGTGAATTGGTGCGGAAGATGAACCATCAAGGCGAGGCCTATGATGAGTGAGTGAGTGAGTGCATGACTTTGTGTGTGTGTGTGTGTGTCCGACACTGTACATAACGTGTGTTTGTGTGTAGTCTACGTTGTGTGTGTTTATGACACTGTGTGTACTGTGCGTGCGTGTGCCTAACAAACATCACATTCTGATTCTGGGCAGCACAGCCACAGTAGGGGGAAGAGGAACATTAGCCATTGTCTGACGTTACTCTGATGAATAAATGAATGAGTCAGTGAGGCAGTCAGCCAGAGCGGCAGGCAACAGCAGAGTGAGCGGTCTCTGATAACATCAGCCTGGCCCCGAGCCCTCAGTCATCGGGAGGCGAGCCTCACCTGAGAGCGGAAAAGACAGGCAACTCTGGCCAGACAAATCTCTTAACACCTGAGAGGCCACTCCGCTCCCTCGGCACCGTATCCACAGACAACCCTAACACCTTGGCCTTGCTCCGCAGCGACCTCCGGTCTCTGATTGCTGCTTCTTCACAGCCACTTGACCATGTCCACTCTCCAGCGGCAACACCTGACTCTGGGATAAGCCTAGTTGGCATCTTGTCCACAAATCCTGCTTATGCTACATATAAAGCTACCACTGAGTCCCTAGTCACTTTGTCCCTAGTCCCTAGTCCCTAATTCATTTATCCTCCTCCATAAAGTAAGACAATGTGCATTGTTGTGATTCAGACACCACATAGCCTTGTTCTGACTTCCTCTGCTTATAGGGTGAGCAGTGAACACTGTTTTGTTCAGACTGTAACAGTTTTCTCCACCTCTCTCTCAGCTTAGACTGTTCATAAAGAACAACCTTTTTAATACAGCAATATGAACTGGAATGGAATTGTATGATACTGTACCGTACATTATAGCCTAAGTTGTATGTGTTTGTCCTTAATGTAGGCTATGGTGTGATTACCTCCGCCAAGGAGGTTATGTTTTCACCCCCATTTGTTTGTCTGACCGTTTGATTGTGAACAAGATATCTCGAAAACTCATGGACAGATTGCCATAAAATTTGCTGTGCACATTCATGACCCCAAGAGAAAGAGAACTCTATTGATTTTGTGACCCCATGACCTTTCCTCTGCCGCTACCATCAGGCCTAACTTTAAATTTTCAGATTAGCACATCTCCTGAACATAGAACTATATAAAACCTGGAAGAATTGTATATTTTCGCTCTGCCCACTCGCCATCCACCTAGAATGCTTTCAAAATGGCAGTGACACAGCAGAGAGATCGCAGTTTGTGGGCGTTGACATTGAGGGCCCAAACTGTCACATGAACACGCTTGAGGTGGAGGTGGGAGTAGGGACAATGGTGGAGGGTCGGGCAGTGATGGGAGACTTCCATTGAGCTACAACATCAAGGGACTTCAGTCCCTTTTTTTTTTTTTACAGAGCAAGTGGAACCACACATAGCCACACACTAGGCCTATTGTGTGTGGTGCTGCAACATTTGTCTGTTTAATATGCTATATAGCTGCAGTTACACAGGAGTCCAGTTTAGCCATTCTGATTTTGGCCTAGCCTAGTTATATTCTTGCATTAATTTTGTAGCATAGGCTATATAGCTTACCATCAGTGTTTAAATGTTGTCTTGCAGTTGCAATCTATGCATTTCATTCCCAATAGTAGCAAGCCATATAGATTGCAGACATCCAGGGATCAATTAGCATGATAATGTCTTCCTTTGCCATGTTCAAATCGTAGACGACTTACTCTTCAATTGCAAATGAATCAAGGACAGAACTATCAGCAAAGCACCCCCAGTCCTTAACCAGCTATACATATGCATATTACAACAGGACGGAGCCATTGACTCCACAGCTGAATTGCAAATCTGCAACAACTTGCGAGGTGTTTGTTAACGTTGTTGTTAAAAAGGAAAATGATTCACACTAGGTAGAGAGAAATTTGTGCAAGTTGCTTCCTTTCTGGGTTGCCAGGTTGCACGCAACATATTCAGCTTTGTGTATGAAGGATATGAGATGGTCTCCCACTCTAATATGGCAACACAATTCTCACACAGAAAGCCTGATTCAATCCATATCAACCTTCTTAGACATCATCCTCCGCTTTTACTGGTTATTTAAGTAGACTCGTGTTCTTCAGGAACTCCAATATGCAAGGACCGCCCACATGTCATTTCTGTACAGCTGATCTTTAGTTAAGTCTGACCCACTCAATTGAGTAAAAAAAATAAGATGAATAAAGAAGCCCTCCATCACTTGTGCATGAGAGGAGGCCCAATATGCTCTGCCTTTTGGACGCACTGTGAAGCTATTGACTGAGGCTTTGCACCTGACACATTAGTCGTACAGTCACAACATTTGCTGTGAATATTCATGATCCCTAGAGGAAGAAACTTATTGATTTTGGTGACCCCATGATCTTTCTTCTAACGCCACCAACAGCCAATCTAAAGTTATGGCCGGATTGCCATAAAATTTGCTGAACATTCATGACTAACCACACACAACAGCAGTAAGCGTTCTCTTTTTACACCATAATGGTTCACAAAAATTTGCTCCAGACAACATTTTAGGAGAGAAATATATGCAATTGCTGGATCTTAATTCATATTTTATCTGCTACGCCAAGTTTGACCTGAATTTCGCCAGGCACGCCGGAATACCCGTACGTTCAAATACAACACAAAATTAAATGTAGAGGCGGTACGAATGCATACAATGTCAATTAAAAGACGCGAACGGAGGCGAACAGATGCAGCTTCGCTCTTGGTGCTGCAAACAGCGTTCACTCGAGATGAAAATAGCAGAGTAAGAAATTTGCCAAAAATTTGTTTCACCAAAACACAACACTTCTTAGCTTGTTATAACTAAGATGTGCTGAAAAAAAGAATTGTTTTCATGCATAGATCACCAGATGTATAAACTTAAAATACAAGTTTCACATGAGCATTTCCTGGATGACAGCAAGGAAACTATAAACGACAGTGTGGCCAGCTGGGCAAATAGTGAATATTAAATTCTTAACCTGCAAACGTAAGACTGTTCTGACAGCACTGATGTAACTAAGAGATTCACACACAAAAAATACAGAATACATTTTTGTGTTTTTATTTCTTTTGTCTTTATGGTCATATGAGTATTCATACATTCATGTGACATCACTGCAGCACAATATTCTGATAGCCCAGGTTGTCCTGAAAAAAAAGAAGATGTATATAACATGATTGTGCATTACAGTGTTGAGGAAATACTGTACGCATTATTACCAGCATTACCAGGCATACGATGATTTAGCCCTCTGTACGATGAACAAGCAATGCCAAAAGCCCCATAATGTACGATAATTTGATCATTTTGTGACACATAGTATTAGTAGCTGTAATCAGTCTAGGCTATGTCATTTTAATTCATTTCCCAACACGATCAGGATAGTAAAATATGAATCCTACATCTGTGTTTATGCATCTCTTCTCACTTGACGTCTTTCCAGCCAATCATGCTTGTTGTGATGATGAACATGAGTCACGTGAAGTTAATTATTCACATCCCCTTTGCCTAAGGACAAAGTAATTTTAGTTCCTACCTGTCATTGTTTATGGGGGGACACATTTGTGTAACGACTGTAACCTGAATTACTGTACACATTATATTATATTTTTGGATTATTTATCTTGGTTATGGTTTGTGTACGATAATTTTCCTCAAAATACGATAATTTGAAGCCTATGGTATGATAATTCCACATTTCCCATCTGGCAATGCTGATGTAATAATGATGTAATAACCCAAGGAGACCAGACAAACCAAAAATAGGAAAATAAGACTTAGACACCAGAGGGTTAAATAACAGCAGTATAATAACAGTAAAAGTGGAGGATGATGTCCTAGAGGTTTGATCCAACACATGGATTGAATTGGGCTTTCTGTGTGAGAATTGAGTTGCCATATTAGAGAGTGACACCATCTAATATCCGTCATGTGCAATGCTGAATATGTTTTGTGCAACCTGGCAACCCAGAGAGAAAGAAATTGATTCAGCACTTCATTCTTGTTTGCAATTCTATAATTGGGAAGGTCAACTTTGGACCAACCCTGAGTCCGGGTAAATCCACCACAAACACCAACAAATAATGAATTGCTATTAGCACTAAAACAAAAACAACATAATTATCTATGACTATTACTACTGCCTTTGTGAACACAGGACATTTTTGCCTTTGTCTGAGTGCGTTTATAATTTCACCTTCTTAGAAGAACATTTATCTTGTTCACATCCAGTCAGTAGTAACAAAGTCTGTCTCTCTGGTAGTGCGTATGGTGGAAGAAAAACCACCAACTCACATGCCACTTGATTATTTTGGGGGAAAGGAGGTTTTGGACTGTCCGTGGTGAGTTTTTGGAGAATATTGGAATAGATTTAAGTGCCCTCAGGCAAGTTGTGAGCATTGTGGCAACGCTGCCCCTCCCCCTTGCCCGCAACCTTTTCGGTTCCAAGTTAGTGGACAACACCGCAGTGGACTTCAATGAGCCCTTATGCCAACAGAAGCGGGTTCGTAGAGATGCGTTCCCATGCATGTGCGTGATGCATCTATAAATTCAGGATTGGGGCAAGCCTTAGGGGTGGGGCGATATGGCCAATACTTAATGCACTGCACTGATAGGTTGGAGGTAGGGTTGGTTCCAGCGAAGGAACACTAGCATCTCACGTTTTCTGAATGTATGTACATTTTTAAAACTGTGACAATAAAAGAATCTTGAATCTTGAGATACAACAACGCATACATCTCTCAGTCAATCAACTATTGTCAGCACTGACCAAACTGACAAACTCCACGACCACCCAGACCAACAGGCCAAATAAGACCCACTTCTGACTCAAACAAGAGGACTGCCCTGGAAAGAGGGAATGAGACTGACAGAAGAATTATAGGTGGGAGGAGCACATCCCTCTATTTCTTACCTGGCGTAAGTCACCTGGGCTTGATGATTGGTTGCCACATCAGACTCCCAGAATACTGAGGCTTGGGTGTGGAATTCCAGCCAACATTTCAAAAGCTTACCCCCAGCTTGTCTATATAGGCCTAACAGTGAGTTGGGTGCCTGTCTCATCTTTTGATTTAAGACAACGTTTCAATTTTGCAACAGTCAAAGAGGTGGGCCTATTCCAGATTTGTTACCTCCATTTGCCATTCAAAATACCTCCATAGATTTATTATTTTTAATTAACCTTTATTATTATCCAGGGAAACCCATTGCATATTTATACATGTCTCCACTTGGTTGTGTAGCAAGGCCTGCAGCTGCTTGGCATTTAGGAGTGCATCAAGCTAGGGTGGATGCCATGTCAACACACATCAATGACATGCAATACTTTGGATTTCTAACAGAAACATAGCCTAACCTAGGTAGAAGGCAACATATTAGACAGGTATCCCATCCATCATGGGGCCTATGTCACAAGATGCGACAGTAAGTTTCGCAGCAGGCTTGTAGGCAGGGCTATGGCATCATACCACATGCATGCATGAGTTAGTTTGACTCTACAGGCTACAACAAGCTAACGTTATTAACGTTACCTACGTATAGGGTTACTAGAGTTGGCCAACTATATGTAGGTAAGCTAACTAACGAACTGGTTAGAGACAAAAGTGCACTGTGAGCGTCCCTTGATAGCTATCATCATCAATGCTCTCTATAACGTTACTTGCACTGAAGAAGGACGTTTCTCATTACTAATAGACAAGTGTGCATTTGTTGAAGAAGGTATACCAAGGAAAAATGTATACGAACCTCTCGAATAGTATTCTGAGAGCAAAAATCCCCAAAGCCAGCGGCAAGGCAGAGAGCAAGTGTCCAGCTTTAGGATACTCCACCCCGGGCGCTGGGTCTGCGAGATCCGCCCAAGTTACATTGTGTGGCAGCCAAAATCTCTCGTTCCAAAACCAGGCTGAAAGAGCAGCCATACTTCACAGTGTTGTCTCTTTGGATTGTAAGAAGAAAAAATGTGTCCTATCCGAGAGGGAAAAGTTATGGAACTGATTCGGCGCCTATTCTATTTGGGTGTTACACGAGTTGCCTCACTGAGCAACCGTCCGAGATCCTCCTGAGATGGGAATTGGAATTGAGGAAGTAAGGCGGGCGGACCCCACCTCCCACACACACACACACACTCTCTCTTACACACACACACATACAATGAAGTGATGGGTGGAAAAGTGCATGACACCCCACCGCCTTCTCATAACAAGAATGGTGCAAGATGCTCTGATTGAGTTGTGTAACCCTTCCTTTAATGTTTTTTTTTACCACTTCTGTTCAGATTATGTTATCCGTTATCTCTAAAGCCACAGAATCAAGAGAAAGCTGACCTGAGATGACTTTCCAATGACTGAGGTGATTGCACTACCAAGTGGTCTTTGACAGTATAGCAGCTACAAAGGAGGAAAAGAAGAAGCAATAGTCCAACATAAAGCACTATATACTGTATAGTGCTTTATGTAGGACACTATATACTGTCTAGTATTGTTATTACCTATACTAGAACTCCTTGACTTGCACAAACTCTTCCACAACTCCCCCCCCCCACCCCCCAATCATCCAACTGAAAGTCATCACTTAGCCTACATCACTCCACACAATTAAAAAAGAATAATAATCAAAAGTTCAGTGAAAAGTATATGATAAAACTGTACAAAATACAATAAATTCACATTTAGATGATGACAATTGGTGGTGGTGGTTGTGGTGATGGGGGGTGGGG
>OMKL01043380.1:11766-22146 GCA_900302295.1 Parasudis fraserbrunneri
TTAGTGTGCTGTGAGAGGCAGGACGAGCACTAAACGAAAGGTTGAAGTAGACAGTCTAGGAAATGGTAAAGGTGAACAGTTTAGAGTGGCAGACAAATCAGGCGCAGGTCAAGTTACACTGAGGCTGTGGAGCACATGCTTTTGAAGGAAAGGCTGAACTAGTGCACTGGGATCATTGCAGTTCAACAATCCACCAAGGCTTTTTTTTTTTTTTTTTAATAAGCAGTCCAAGAACAAAGGTGTAAAGAATTTCAGCCATTTATTCCAAAATAAATCTCATATGAGCAAGCAATAAAGTTGGGAGTTGTAATCAGGGAGAGGTAATGTCTTTTCTTTTTTTTTGTCTAATGTGTTTTGTTCAAGTTCTTTCATTAACATGCTCTCTCACAAAATGCAACTGTTTGTGAAATGCATGTTAACTGCTGGGTCAAAAGGCACGTTAAGGCACATTTAATCCTTTTAGTAAAACTTAGAAACCATGAAACAATTTGCCGTGTTCCCTTTAATTTGTGTGTGGGCATTCTTAAGGCAACCAAAGGAATTCTAATGACCTTCTATCCACAAGTTTAAGGCTTATGTGATATGACTTGTAACCATTTATGTCACAGACACACACAAAAAGACCCATTACTGGCACAGTATATTTAAATAATCAGTTAAGACAAAGTTGGAAACAGGAGTCATGCTTTTGGTGGTGCTCTTATTATTACGGTATATCGGATGGTCTTCACAGCAGCTCAGGTAAGGAGGTCCATTCCCCTCTGTCCTTCAGACTCAGACAGGAGTGGACACAGATGAGGCACTATCATCATCTGAGCCAGTTTCTCCTGTAGTCACCCAGTCTGTAGACATCCATCAGTCATTCAGTCAGTCAATTACATGTGCTCTGGGTGGTTCTGCAAACAGCTGATAAACTCTTTGACGGGGTTGCCATTGAAGCAGATCTGGTAGACGGCGTTAAACAGAGGGAACCTGGAGAGGTAACAGAAAGGGAGCAGATCGTTTTAATGATATGGATTTATTAATACGCAAAGTGTGTGATATTCCATTGTTCAACACAGGGCGTTTGTGGAAGTGATACATAGCTCCAGTGCTTTTGGGGACAATCTGAAATGCATCAGCTCCCCCCTCAAAAACAAACTAATGTTACAGATTTCAGAAAAAATACTAAGAATTGGAGATTTAAAAATCAGCGTAACATTGTAATTCACTGATCAATGTAAAACAACTTACTTGTCCACCATGTTTTTGTGTGCCAGAATGTGGTTGACCTCCATTGCGGTTGCTGGACCCTGAAGCTTCTGCCCGTTCAGCATCTCCTTCTCCAACTCCTCAATGGTCTGAACAGGGACACACACGAAATAGGGACATTATACACACACAGAGAGAGAGAAAGGGAGAGAGGGAAAGAGAGAGAGAGTAATGAGAGAAAGAAAGAGGCGAAGATAAACAGGAGGAGAGCGGAGGAGGAAACTGGCAGAAGAGAAGGGAGAGATAAACACTAACGAGGAGATAAATGGAAGAGACGAGAACGCAGCGAGTCTTAATGCCTACACGCCTTCCATACGTCTTTCCCACTTACCTTTCCTGTTTTGGCGAAGGCTTCTCCAATCTTGCGGTTACGCCCACCGTAGCAGGTCGTGATGAGGTCGGCGATTCCGCAGCTCTCCAGGAAAGTGGTGGGTGAGACAGGGCCGGCCGTGCAGAACACCCTGGCGAAGGCAATCATCTCCATCAGGCCCAGACGAATGACTGCAGCCTTGGTGTTGTCACCAAAGCCCAGGCCGTCGCAGAAACCTGCTCCCACTGCCACGATATTCTGTAATAACAATGAAAGCAGAGATGGGGATGGCATTGCACTTTTTTCACAAATGTACTACGGAATAATTTGACTTCTGTTTGTTTGGCTGAAAAAAAGATTGGCACTTTCTGCATGTGATTTGTATTCCGCTTATAGTTTTGAAATTACTATTTTACCATTATTAAAGCAGAATAATCACATCTTCAACATGAAAGGAAACCCCTGTGGTGTATTCTTTATCAAATAATTTTCTACTTTTACTTCAGTAGAACTGTTGAATGATTTATGATAACAACCATCAGTACTATATTCCATAGCCCCAGGTGAGCTATTTTGTATTAGCATATTTCATTATATTTCCCTCTCCAGTGCTTTTGATGGGTAACCTACAAGGTCACCAGAGAGGATTTAAGGTCTCACAGCAAATCAAACTCCCAGAGAACTCTCAAATAACATAATAAAAACACAAAAGATAATTGAGCGTGACAGTAAGACTTTTTTATTTTTTTTTATTTTTACTAGCATTACAATGAATCATCACAACTAATTTCACAGCAGAGAAAATCCTACTCTTAGCTTCACTAAGAACAACACTGTGTTCTTGTATGTGTATCATCATGACTGTGAACATAATGAAGCAACAATAATTGTAAGCAGTTCTGTTGCACATCCTCTGCCACGTTTTGGTAGACTAAGGAGTTAAGGCGAAGCAAAGCAAAGAGGGTAGATCTGTCTGACTGCGAGAGCAGAATTCATTCTGTCAGCGATTTTAGACAGTCCTTTTACTTAAGTAACAGTGGAAATACCCAGATAAAATAGTAATCTGGTAAAAGTAAAAGTCCTCCATTCAAAATTCTACTTAAGTAAAAGTAGAAAAGTATTTGGTATTGAATGTGCAGAAGTGTAGAAGTACATATTCTACACGACGTTCTTGTATTTCATTGCTTGGGAACATTCGATCCTTGATCCACTGACTAAAGGTTATGATAAATGGTATGTGGTCCAGTTATGCTGGCTCAGATTATGTCCTCTTGAAGTTGGCTGGCTTAAAATTTTACTTATGCTGTGTTTTGTGTGCAAATTCTTTTTCTTCAAAATAAATAGTAACTGATGGGTGTACAATCTTTCCTGTGAAATGTAGTGGAGTGAAAGTACAAAGTTCTCAAGATAATACTTAAGTAAAGTACAAGTACCTCAAATAAGCACTTGTAAGCAAACATACTTAATTACCACCACTAATTTTTGATCTTAGTCTTTTGATTAAAATACTTAGTTTTAGTCACATTTTAGACTTTCTATCCAATTCATACTTGCACAGATACTATGCTGTGTGCTTACGTGTCTGCAAAGGCAAAGGCAAAACAAAAAACACACCCAAATTAACCTATCTCAAACCCCACCCTCTTCCTTGATCGGTTGCCGTTGTGATTGGAGGATCAAGAAAGAGGGCGGGGTTTGAGATAGGTCAATTATTGAATGTTATGTTCAAGAACAACATACCTGAATGTCCGTCATTCTCTTAACACATTCTTGCACATTTTTAGCAGACAAAAATGTCAACTAATTTGTTGTTTCACTTTCATTGTGTTTAGTATACTAGATTAAAACTAAACACCATGAAAGTGAAACAACAAAAATGTGACTAAAATAATTTGTCATTTTAAGTTTTAGTAAGTAAAAAAAAAAAGCCTACTTAAGCCGGACCCAGCCATGATACTCACACATGTGTGTTTCAACAATAGGGAGTCAGTCAGTAAGTCAGTCAGTCGGTTAGGGACATTCATTATAGTAGGCCAGCCCTCTGGGTCCGGGGTTGTTGACAAACACATTTTTTGTCCACAAAATAAACAGTGCAGAGGGTAAATACTGACCTTGAGAGCTCCACAGATCTCCACCACATCAGCCTCCTCCACCACCGTCACACGGAAGTTAGTCGTCTGCATCATTTCCTTCAGGATGGGCCCATTTACTTTGTCTTTGCACCCTATGTGACCAAAAAAAAAACATAATCCATTTTCAGTATTCCAGTTATTCATTCTTCATCTAGGTGAGACATTTATATTGTATAATTTTAGCCAAATGGCCTGAGTAAATAATTGTTTCAAAAGATTTTCCTTTTTTCTTTCTTTTCCATATATCCAGGTGATCAGGGATAGAGCAGTGGTTAAAACTCCGGCCTTTGGACCCACATGTACCTCTGCTTGCCCGGGATCAAATCCTGCAGAACCTTTTCTCCTGTGTCGCCCCTTCTCTGTCTCACTCTCAATAAAGACAAATACTGAGGGGAGTGGATTTCCCAATATCCATATACAGTACTGTGCTTGTAGGTTAACGCACAATACGACGTGCTAATCAACATTAAGAGAGCGAGGTGTCGCTCTCGCTTCATCTTCCATACCGATAGTCGTTTCGCAGAATTTCTCATCGGCGACCTCGTTGGCGATGTTGGCCCCCATGAGAACTGTCATGGTGATCCCCAGATTCCCACGAATCACGTCGGAGATCAGCTTCAGACCCTCCGGACCCTCATCCACTCCCTGAGGCACAGATGATCACAAAACTCAAAAGGTTACATATGCACATATGCCATACACATAGATACATACATATTGTGGACATACGCATATACACAATAACGATAGTTTTGCATAGGAATGGCCATGGTTATTTGAGTATTGGACTATTCGAAATGACATAGATATTTGACTATAGCTGATGGTTTTGGTTTCCTTATTTATTTGACTAATAAACAGAAAACAGTCACAATTTTGATTATTTGTTTAGTGAAGGCAAGGATCACAGAAAGTGATCACAAGACAAATTTCCCTAGGGACAAATGTTGAATCTTGAAGTGCCCAAGAGAGGCTGTAGCCTATACCTTGATGAGAGACATTCCGACAGCATCCTTCTTGATGTGGTCCTTGATGGTATCACACACCCTGGCGATGAACTGGTGAGGCACCACAAAGATCAGGATGTCGGCTCCTTTCACGGACTCTGCCAAGTCTGGGACAGCCAACTGGGAGGAAGAGGGGACCTTACACTGAGAGACTTGCTTCCAAAAGCACAATATTATCACATTCACTCACAGACACTGAGAAAAGAAAAACAATCCTTGTGCATATATGCCTTAATATATTGTACTTGACTTGATTTAGTATTCGCTCCTAGACATCTTGGTGGTCAAAAACAGGTGATTGTAATCAAATATCATGATGCTTATCATTAAATGACAGCTGTGGCCAATGAGGGGTAGCATTACGTCATACTGGTAGGAAAAACACTTCATGAGAATACTATGCATAAAAGGTGTTTCTGACTTGTAGCCTACCACATCTCATGAAATCATTCAGTAGATTCTCTACACGGTGAAATACCAAAAGAAGATTCACATATAACCTTTAATTGGCATGATGTAAACTTCATTGGAGCATCTTGACTGTAGCTGCCAACAGAATGCTCACCACATTGGGGGGCAGCTTGTGACCAGGCAAATACTTGACATTTTCATGGTCTGTGTTGATGATCTCTGTGAGTTTACGGCCGTTCACCGACTCCTCAAACACCCACATGTTCACTGTTGTCTCAAATCTATCATACTTGGCTGCATTGGCACCCACAATCTTGGCAATGGCAGAGCCCCTGTGGAGATTGAGACACATTATATTGAACATTCTGATGACTGTATTTCTCCCTTAGTGTTAACAAGTAGAAAAAGGTTTGAGTGCTCCTCATCCACATCTAATCCTACAAACAGAACATTGCCATGCACTAGTGGATGGAGGCAGGAGTGATACCAGTGTTATATGTTGTGATTCATAAATGCCACTCTTATGATAAAAGGCCACAGTATTTTCAAAAGGCTTCTGACAAGCGTGGAGGATTGTAGCAACCAATAATCTACTAATTTCCTGAAAGTGTAATAACGCCTGAAAATGTAATAAAATTTGCACTTAACTTGATCGAAAATGTAATAAAACCCAATAATGTAATAACTTGACCAATAATGTAATAAAATATCCTGACTGATATTGTAATAACATATGTACACACAATGTAATACCATATCACATTATTGGGAATTTATAAAATTTTCAGGTGGGTCTTTTTAACTTTTTTTTTTTTTTAACTGATGATGTAATAATTTTGACGGATAATGTAATAATGTAAACAAGTATGTTTTTTCTTCTCTGAAATGTAAAGTGTGCAAGTATAGGCCAACAAAATGTATAATACTGTTCGTGTCATGTTAGCCTACTGAAAACACTAACATTTGACACTGATTTCATGTTTGGAAATGTAAACTCTAGGCTTTATGTAGAATTTGAAATTTACAACAGATGGCAAGTGGTATGTTGTTATCAAGCTAAGATGCATTAAACTATCAATGGAAAATGAACCCACCCGTACCCATGCTGATTGGTTGTTGTGCAAGGATTGTCCATTAGACCAGAGTGGATCTTAGATTAGACACTATCAGAAGATGACAAAAGCTGCAGGAGATGGCTAATGTTACACAAAACTGCAAAACAGTCGATTCAATAAGTGATTCTTATAGAATTATGTGTCTGCTTTGCCTCGCCTGATCTTATGAAATTTCTGCATTCAAAAAGGGTTTCAAATCAAATTTGAAATTAGAAAAAAGTTGACCTTAAAGGAACATGACAACATTATGGGAAATGTGCTTACCGTCTTCCCCAGAGTAAGACAAGATAGATACCAATTTCCTCTCTGTGCATTCAGTAGAAAGAGATGTGGCTGCACACTATCCTGGCTTAGCACAATGGCTGGAACGGCTAGCCTAGCTTAAATCTCAGAGAGAGGTGTTAGTTGGCCAACGCTAGGCTAGCTGTTTGTACCCGTTTCCAGCACCTAAGCCAATGTACTTAGGTACATTTAAAACTAGAAACTTTTTGACTTTTACTCAATTGCACCCCCACATATTATGATGGGGAGATCCAATCACAGATTTTCTAGTTTTAAAAGGGGGCCTGACCAAAAACGTTTGAGAACCCCTGCTTTAACTTAAGTATAATTTCTGGGTACTTTTTACACCCCTGGTGATTTATTTCCTGATAAGTCAAAGTTAGCATCACTTTGCGTTGAGAATGGTCCTGTCAAATTTCTGTGAGCGCACAGCCTAATTGTTTTAGCAAGCACAGGAAAATAAAAGCAACTGCTGAGCCCCTGTCAAGACAATAAGGCTAATTTAAAAAAGAATTGTGGAATAGGCTATTGCAATTCGTTCAATTATACCACCTACTGGTGCAGAATTGCAATAGTCTATACCACTATTATTATTTTTTATATTATATTATATTATGAGACACGAACAGATTTAATCATATGAATATGCCTTGTTGAGTAAAGAAGCCAAACTTTACCATACTTGTTTCATGTTTATTTAGTTAAAATAGCCCACAGAACAGAATATTGAGCTCAACATGACATGACAGGGCAAGTCAATCTAATCGAAACAGCCATTTAGGGTACAGTAACTTCTCAACTACTCTCCTCAACGATCTCGAAAACGTAACCTGTACAGTGTAACCTATAATTAATGATTTTAAACAGTCATTTAACAGTGAATGACTTTAAACCGGTGTCAGGTGTCATGTAGTGTGTATGTAGGTGTTATTATGAATACTTATGTATACTCCCTTAAAATGAAGTGACAACGAAAGTTATTTTGTTGGATTGTGGTTGTTTTCATGAGGCACTGTTTTGTTGGAAATCAGTGGTAGAGAGTGAAGAGGAAGGTTTAGGGAACAGTTTCCCGGGGTATCCAGTGCTGCTCCGGAACTTATCTGACCTGGAATTCTGGTTCCCTATGGTGGTGTCCCAAGTAGGTAGTCCATCACCCACTCAATTAGATCAGGATGTAGTTGTATGTCCCCGAGTTTCTGCCTATATGCATGTGTCTGTATGGTGCTCAAAGTCTGCACTTTGACTCAATAGTCATCCTTTTCAAATCCAATGTATATAACATTCTTAAATTCATAAACACAAAATGTATAACTCTGGACTGAAAATGAACACAGTATTACATTATCAGTTTTGAAGAAAAAAAAAGAGATCCACCTGAAAATGTAATAAATTCCCAATAATTTAATAAATTAATATCAATAAATTTCATTACATTTTCGATCCAGTTAAGTGCAAATTTTACTACATTTTCAGGAAATTATTACATTACTGGGTGCCACAGGGCTCATAGGGACAGAGGATCATACAGTCAAGTGTCAAATGCCTGGTGTCCGACAGTGACACTGACCTATACGGATAGACTTAACCAAATGAAATGGCTCGTTGTTGCAAACTTGTTTTAGGTTAAATTCTGAGAAAAAATACAACATCGATTAAAATAATTTCAAAACTAACCGGAGTCATATTTATAGGGTGTTGTTTTGATTCACTGTCAGCAATGTTCATTTCAGTCACGTTTGCGCAGATCGAGTGACTTTTATGAAACGTTATCTAGCCTACTTTTTAAAAGTGGAAACGCTCACCAGTTACCAGAGCCGATGATGCAGATTTTCTTTGGTGCTGCCATGTTGTGTGTGATCTTCCAAACAGAGTTGTTGCGTCTCCTAAGTTCCCGGTGCAAAGACAGTCTCAACTTGAGACAAGATGTATTTATACCAGGCATGCGAGACCGCACACTACTAAGGCACGCCCCTCTCGTATTGGTTGGTTTGTCGACCCAAGACCGAGTTCAATAGCACACTCAAGAAACTCCAAGGTGAGATAAGGTAAAGGTCTTCGTTTCATCAGGGCGCTGAAAAATACGCAATTTCCATGCAAATGTGGACATTAAACAAATTTAAAAATGACGCGCGCCGACACATACACAGAAGAACAATATCTTTTAAGATATTCTTTATTATAACATGATTAAAACAATCAGAAAAATATGTTTGGTCCTTGAAAAAATCTGAAGATCCAAATGATACAAATTTAGTCCCCAGTGTTGTCTTTTTAACCCCAGTGGTTCACAACTTTGTTATATTACCTGCCCACAAACCACATAAGTATATTCCTGGGAAAAATGAATTCAACCAACATTTCAAGCAAAGACACCCATCTTTAAGGGGAAATAAGTTTTTATATCCATCAAACCCTAGGCTAACAGGTCTTCAGCCAGACTACGAAAAACGCTGAAATTCTTTAGGCTAAACCACATCTGTGACCAAAGCACCAAGCTTGTCCAGGTGTATATGGCTTCTCTGCACATAATGAAAATAAACAAATCTAAAAGCAGATGACTCAACTCTCCTCACTCATAGCATTATTCCCTCTGGACCACTGGTTTATCAAATACAACTGCCACTATTATTTTATAGTGAACTAAACCATTGGGCTCACAGAGTGAGGACTGATCAATATAAATATTGGGTAAACTATCTGAGCATAGACAATGAGTTTAGAGAATGATCTGCTAGGAGAACAGATACAATTTTACTTCACAACAATCTTCATTTTTTTCTGCTCAGTATTTACAAAACTATAAAGACTAAAGGTACTCATACTAGCTACTTCCTTTATATTCTTGACTAGCTAACAAGACAAGTATTAATATAATCCATACCCTTTATAAACAAATAGGATCGTTAACAAAAACAAATACCCATTGAAGAAATTTTTATACCGAATGGTCCACTAAACAATACAAAACAAAACTGCTTTGTCATAACAGTATACATTCTGCCATGGTGAAGTTCTAAACAAAACAAAACAAAGATTTTGTCTGATTATTTTCCAGCACAAACAACTATGGGAAAAGCTGTCAAAACAAATCGAAGAGACTTTCTGAAACTGACAAATTGATAGCCACATGATTACAACACATTCACCATCAATACCGAATTACTTGGGTAATAGAATGGAAAATCTGGGGGCCAAAAATGGGAGTGTATATTATAAATTTAGTTGAAAAAAAACCATGGCAGATTCAACACATTCTACAAGATTCAAAAGTATTTTTGTTGCAGTTTTTTTGTTTTTTTTTGGGTTTTTTTCTCCAAAAGACAAAATGTATTACAAGTTGCCTGGTCAACATGCCCACTATTTTTTCATGGGAGTACAATCAGTACTTTGTGTGGGCCGAGGGAAAAGACATCAAAATCAAAGGAATGCTTCCAGGTAAGGCTTAGACAATCAAGAGAAAATACATCATGCTCAAGGAGCTCTAGTGTGTGAAAAAAAATAAAAAATAAAAAATAAACAAAAATAGAGGAAGCAGAAACTAAACTGTAATACACGCTGAGCTGTCAGGAGAGGATCAAAAAAATCCTATAGAAACAGTTGAGTCTTCGATCTATCTAGGTTTGTATAAAAAAAAGAAAAAAAAGAAAAAAGAGCATATGTTTGAATGTCCCCCACACACACTCGTCTCCTCTGTAAGCACAGCACGTCTCTCCTCCGTTTGCCTGGCTCCTCTCTGCATCAATTCTTTTAAGTGTTCCGGATCCCAAGGGCCTGTTCCAGCTCCTGGCGCCTCTGCTGGACCTGAAAAGCACATTTTCACACAGAGATGAAGAAGAATTATTATCATCTTCCAGAGATAACATCATGGTAAC
>OMKL01043394.1:0-17230 GCA_900302295.1 Parasudis fraserbrunneri
TTTTAATCATACTCTGCACTAAATACACTACTGTCTAATTTAAAATTTAAAATCTCCTAATTTTTCATTTAATTCTTTTATCTGCCACTATTTATATTTTTGTTTGAAACGTGATTATGGTAACTCAAGTAACCTATTAGAACACTAGGATCTGATATGATGTTGATTATTGTTTTATACCTTTCCTAACTGCATTTGCTGCCTGCCTTACACTGTTTTCATATTATTGATGTAAAGCACTTTGAGCTAC
Organism: Parasudis fraserbrunneri; assembly: GCA_900302295.1. Taxonomy (NCBI): domain Eukaryota; kingdom Metazoa; phylum Chordata; class Actinopteri; order Aulopiformes; family Chlorophthalmidae; genus Parasudis; species Parasudis fraserbrunneri. The sequence goes on from OMKL01043394.1 coordinate 251, forward strand.
AATCCTTGTATGAAATGTGCTATACAAATAAAGTTTTATTATTATTATTATTATTATTATTATTATTATTATTATTTAGATGTTTTGAACCTCCATGTGAAGTTTGGTGCTTTGTCCTGTGTTTTTTTTTGCAGTCAATGCTAAAGAGGGTAGATAGACCTATCCAGATTTTCTCTAAATCCAAGCACACCATACATCAGTCCTGTATATCATACACAACTGTCGTAAAGCATAAATTCCATAGTTTTAGATACAGTTCAAAGGTAGTCTCCATCACAAATGGTTCCCTTTTTATTTATTATTTTGTAAAACATGTCTAGTGCATCCTCAAGGAGACGCTAGGCTCCTGAGTTAATCTGAGAAACCCATAAAACTCTTGCAGAAAATTGCGTAAGCCCTTTTTTTTCCTGGAAATGTCTCAATGAATGCTCACTGATAGGCCAGTATATCCGTTTACATGCCAAACAACCATACTCCCTGTATCAAAAAGAAATCTGTTGGGCTTTCAAATGTCATGGACTGATGCAATACAAGAGTCTGAGTAGGAAACTATAGACATGGTAATTTACAAACATACACATATTTGGCTTTCAAGAAATCATTGTAGAATCAGTGCTGACAGTTATTTAAGCTAACATCATCATCTATTGGATTGGAAATACTTTATTATCCCGTAGGGAAACCTAGGTTACAGTCTTGCAAGCATATACTGTAAGACAATTTATATCTCCATAAAATAACCTGTAACCACTTAAGCACTTAATCTTTGAGCAAAGTGATTGATATTGTGCTAAGGTATTCAAAGTGTCAAAATTACATGTGATTTTAAAGGAATATTGCTTATTTAAATATTGTCTTGATTTTTGCATTCATTTTTAATTAAAAAAATACTAAATGGCTTTATTGGGTTCAATTTTCAGGGCAAGCCTTCTAGCATGGATCTATACCTTTAAAGAGCAACTGCACTAAATCTAGCACTTTATCTACCGTAACTTGGCAAATTTCTTGACAAACTTGACAAAGCTCCACTAATAGTATAAATATTTCTATTATAACTCTCTCTGAAACCTCTGACCAATTCCCTGATCTGTGATGTCATCTAAATGTACCACTTGGATCTGCTCCATTGACAAACTGTCGTTCCGTGTTTGTTTTAGTTTTTTATCCTCAATTGAGATTTACCTCATATTAGCGCGATGAGAGTTCTGAACCATAAAATAACCCCGAAGATCCTCCTGGGTACTTTCAGATTCCCTTTTTCCGTCTTTCCCAGTTACTCGTCAAAACAAGATCTGGGCAGATATATGATTAAATCATGTTTGATAATGATGTTTACATTTCATATAATATGGCTTTAAGACATTCATTGATTCTTGGATTACTCGGTATTGCCCAGTAGCCTTGACCACACATATACTAGAATGCCACATGCTGAATTCAAGTGAACATTTATTTTCTTTATTTTTGAAAGCAGGTAAAGGACCTTGGGATCCCTGGCCAACAGACTCCTCTTACTGTGTCCTGTTAAACTAGGGTCTGTTGACGCAGTGAAAACAGACCCAGCGCCCCTGTCCACCCCCTATCTAATCCCATAATTTATTTGTTCAACCATCCCATAAATGAAGGCCCAGCTGGAACCAATGACTTTTAGCTGTGCTGCTGGGCCAGCTGGAAGGAGGAGTGCTGAGGCAGCAGGATTCTCTGTGGCGACGCTTGCCCCAAACACATCTGGAGGACCGATTGGGGTTCAGAGGTGAGGGGAGACAGGAAAAAATGGGGCTCTTAAAATAAACTCATGCACAACGCGGCTCGACTCCCCTAACTCTCTTAAACTGTTGAGGGCCGAGGATAGAGGATGAGATTCTTATCATACCTGGATTGTAAAATAGATCCGTATGATATAATAGAACCAAGTGCTGTTGTTCCTATCTTGGGGTCCAAATGAATCCTTCTACTACTACTACAAATCTGAAGGTCTTACCAATTCTTTGATTTTGTTGAAAACAATGTTCCTCCCCAAGTCACTCAGAACAGCAACAGGTTTGACCAGTATGCTATTGTTTCTGTGACAGCTGAGGTGTGCTGATTGGCTGAGTGTGGAAGTTGCATTGGGAGGGATAGCAGATAAAAGGATTGCGTGGGTTTCTAGGGGTTTACCATGATCATACTCCTTAACAACAATCAGCATTAAGTCACTGACTCTGTTGGCTGTCTCCGCTCAACCAAGCTTAACAGGAAGGGCTGGCTTCCACTGCAAGTCTAGTGGTTTTGACATAATTATAAAGTTGGTGCAGCATTTTCAAATGTAGTTTGGGATTTCCAGAAAAATGTGGTAACAGAAAGCCAATTGTGGGGAAAGGAATATGAGCTTGAGAGCAAGGGGGGACTTTTGTTTGCATTCGAAAGGCTTTACCACGTAGTCGCCACTAGCAATGCATACCTCTAGGCATCTAGATTGTCGAGATAAGGCTTCAACACACTGTCAACCTGTTGGCAAGGTGAACAGGCTGTAGGGGATCATTGAGATTCAGTGGAGAGGCCACTCAGGCTCCTCCATTGAAGGTCCATTAATATCACTCTTGGATTGTTTGGCACTAATTGATAGCTGCAAAGTACCTTACTCTCGACTTCATGTGGTTGAGAGGAGAGGCCACTAGTCTGTGTGTGAAGCTAATCTTTAAGATATGGTCTCATTGGAGTGCTTTGGGACTTTGGTTTGAGTTTTCCACTATTACTGTGACATGGCCTCACTTTGTAATGATTATAGGTTTAATGTATGCACAAAATGTCAACAAATGGAAACTCCAACAATTTCTTACATAACAGAACATAGCACAGTATACCCGTTAAAGATGGAAATAAACTGTTATATACTTGCTTTAGAAATGCAACCTACAACAGGACATTTGGTTTACAGAGCAGTCAGTTAAGTTGAAATTATGATGCCATGAAAAAAGACGCCCTCTCAACAACCTGAAACTTGAACCCAAATACCCTGTGGGATAAATGACACAGGTCCTAGAATGGCGCTGCTCTGAGCTCTGGCCCTCCACACAGCATGAGTACTGTCATCTATCAAGCAGCAAACACTCGCCCACAGTGATCAAGAACAACAGAAAATTACCACAATGCTCCAGCCTTCACTGTGTTACAAATTAAGTTAGCCTGAATATTAAACAAACTGTGGTAAATCTTGAGCTGATCTGCTGGGAAATATTTCTCTATTGTGGTGCTCTGGACTTTTATGAGCTGTGGTCTCCTGCCACACAGAGATGAAGTCAAAAGGATTCAGCTTAGTGGACTAATCTATGGTAAACTTCAGTGACTTCAGTGTCAGGTTTTTATTCAAAACTAGATCTCATCACAAATGCTCACTGCTTTTCAAACCAGCTGATCACCGGGCCCACTGACAATATTCAGAAACATTTGGCCTTTCCCATGTTGAACAGTTGAAATCTTAAACAGAGGTCTGCTGAAGCAGTTTGGGCAGAGTGCGCTTGACGACTGCTATTCATCTTATTCACCTCGCCGCCATCTTTATTTTTTTGTAGATCGCTATGAACGCATTTCACTGAGCTGATGAATAATTCACTTCCATGTATTTAAAAACACGAAAACTACAGCAGAGAAAAACAATCAGAGTTGGGTAATCATGAGTTTATAATTCCAATTGTGTATTCTGACTGTTGTTTTGACTACTTTGGTCCTTGAAGTGGCATTTTTATAGGTAAATTTTAACATTGAAGTGAATCATCCGTACCTCACATTGCATCAAACTTGACTAATATGGTGGTGAGGTGAATGAGGCGAATAGGGTAGGATAATCAAACCTCTAACCCCCTGACAGATGTAGCCTAGTTAAGCTGACTGATCTTTTGGACAACATTCAATGGTGGAAATGGATAGACGATAACAAAACAAGACCCAGAGTCTAATAATGGCATGGCTTCCCAGTGTAATCTTTAGCTAGGACACACAGTGTCATAGATGCAAAGCATTCTCACATAAAGTGAACTGCAGCCTGTTACTAACGTTGTGTACCGTTGCTAAGGTACGTTGCTAATGTTGATAACTTTATCTTGGCTAACGTACGTTGCTGACGTTAGCTTGGCTAATGCACATTGCTAATGTTAGTGTACATTGCTAACGTTAGCTTGTCTAATGTACGTTGCTAACATGGGGTGCTGAGATGGCCAGCGATAGCTCTGTGCTGACGTTGTGTGGAAGTGTGATTGACGTTGTGTAGCAGCGTGAGCTGTGATTGGTCTACTGTTGTAGGGACAGACAGACATACAGACAGACTCTCAGAGAGACATACAGACATACCCTCTTCTAAACGGCTGGCCCCTTTGGCGCCATGCCGCAAAAAAATAACTAAAGGACAAGACTATATATTTTTTTTTAGGTCAAGAGCATCTGCTAAAGAGAGGAGCTCAAATTTATTAGGTGAGCAATCATATACTCTAGGTTTATGTCTATCCATCTGTGCATCATAACTTCTGGCAGTGGTTAGGACTCAGGACTCACAAGTGTTCAGATGATGTCATGGCCCCACATGGAGCAAACTTTAGCTGAGGTGCAACAGAAAGAGAGAGCCAATGAGCAGTTTGACAAGTAAATCAACATTCATGTGAAATATCGGCACCACCCCATAATTACATCTTAGTGAGAAAATTGACCTTTCACAAGAAGACTGATATTTGTAGCATTGTTGATGTTGTTGCAATGTTTTTTCCACATTTGCTACAGTTACCAGCTCCAGCAGCTGCAAGAGACTTTATAGACCTACATGACATACTGTGGGTTCAGCAGAAAATCATTGAATTTGGCCCGTTCACTAATGGCTATGGCAAAAACAACAACATACTTTGCTCCCTTACAAAACCCTTTGAAAAACGGCAATTTAACAGTGTTTCTCCTCAGATACATCAGTATATTTGATAGATTGGGATCCACAAAAGAAGTCGTGAGAAAGCAGACCATTAATTTGGGGGTTCTGTGCATTTTGTAGTAAAAGTGATACCATGTGATCGATATAGCATGGTCATTATATCCGCAAATTATATAATAATGTTGGGGATATTATGGATTCACCCTGACCGCCGTGGCAGATCCTTTGTGTGAATGCGATAACTTGCTAAATTTTCAAATTGGTGTATCTCAAATAGCTTTAATGCGAATCTTTTCAAATTTGCTGTGCACATTCATGACCCCTAGAAGAAGAAGTCTGGTGAACCCATGAGCATTCCTCGAGCGCCACCATCAGGCCAAAAATTAATATCCTACTTGTGAATGTGATAACTCGAATAGCTTTCATTCGAATACCTTTCATTTGAATCTTTTCAAATTTGTGGTGCACATTCATGACTGCTATAGGATGAATTCTATTGATTTTGGTCACCCTTCCTGGCCATCATCGAGCCAAACTTTCAATATTAGAATTAGTGTATCTCGAATACCTTTCATTCGAATCTTTTCAAATTTGCGGTGCACATTCATGACCTCTTGATTTTGGTGACCCCATCACCTTTCCTCTAGTGCCACCATCAGGCCAAATGTTCAATTTTCACATTAGTGTATCTCTAACAGCTTTCATCTGAATCTTTTCAAATTTGGGGTGCATATTCATGACCCCAAGAGGGAGAATCCTGTTGATTTTGGTGACCCCATGACCCTTCCTGTAGTGCCACCATCAGGCCAAATGTTCAATACTCAAATTAGTGTATCTCCTGATCCAATTTCCACCAAACTTATATTATAAACTTATGAACTTATAAATATATTTGCCTTATCATAGCAAGGAGGCCTGTCATCTGGTGCTATTCTTGTTAAACTAAAAACATTATCTATTCCTCAATTTTCCTCAAATAGTCACAAAAGGTGGATTGAGAATTCAGGCTGTTCGGGGATATACTCGCTGTCAGCCACTGACAGCACATGTGTAGTTCCTTCTTACCACAGTGCATTATGTCTCAAAATACACCACATGTCAAGTTAACATTAATTAATGTTTTGAGCAGTGGAAGGCAGGCTGACCATGGCTATGTCAGGAAAGGTCAGCTATAAGAACCCCATACGGGGAAGAGGAAAAACTACATTAAGGTAAAGACCATTAACACCGCCGACAGTGTCAACACCCATCACATGAGGTCATGCCACAGGGAAATACTATTGTGTATCTTTGGTCTTTGTTAAAAGCGATACAACAATGTTATACTGATCAACCTATTACCTATTTTTTGGAATGAGTCCAAAGGTGGTAATAATTCTGTGATGTCATGCGTGTACTCCAAGGAAAGCTAGAAGGTTGTACAGTTATCTCCCAGGGTGTAATTCTAAACCATACAACCTACTACCTCAACCCGGATGCACACATTTTCACTATAGGGTCACTCCTCTTTATGTTTAGATCTAAGTATAGAATCTTCTTGCTGAATTTACTCTGTATGCTTCCTGTCATGGACTTTCTTATCGAGAGGTTAGATTGAGGTGAGGTATCATACATAACAGCAGTGCCACACACACTGCTGGGGCATTCAGATTGCTCTGTTCTCAAAGGCCAAATAAGGATTTGCAAAATGAATATTTTAATACGAAAATCAAATATCAATCACCCATACAACCTACATGTACAGTAACAAGAGAAAGTGAAAAGATGCAGTTAAAAGTCGATGTTCACACCACAATGACAAAGACCCACAGAGGCGAGCTTGTGTTGTCAGATTTGCCACAAGATCGGATCTACGGGTTTGTGCCAAATGGTTAAAGCCAAAGTATCAAAATAATTTAGTAAATTACCATAAAAAATGGCCTCATAGTTGAAAGGTACAGCCTCTGGAAATGTGACAAGCTACCAAAAAATGGATGCAACTCAACTGCTTCAGATAACGTCATTACAATAAAACAACAATAGGACTGGACCATGAAAACTCTTGCCTTGTGCACTGAGTGCAGTCAGATGACAGGAGTGTGGTTGAAAAATGCTCTCCGCAGCATTCAAATGGTGAAAGAATAAGAACATGGAGGCCACACTGCAGAGTCAAACCCCATACTGTACATTTCAGTGTCATGGCTGGCATTTAGAGGAACTCCTGCCAAGGGCCTTTGTGGTGATTCACCGCAAAAGAAAGTTCATTAAAAAAAAGATGGTACAACTTGACACTTACCATGTATGGATGTATCTTTCTCAGGTGATGGTGTTGTCCATGGCCTTTTTTTCCCCTTTTTTTTCATTTTCCTTGACCTGAAAATAAAGAGAAAGGGAAATCAATTTAAAAGACTGTAGAATAGTGTTTAGCTGCTGGTTTTGTTCAGGCCTATTATGTTACTGGAAACTGACGATTTACTATGGACAATGAATTGATAGCAACAATTCTTATTTAAGAACTGATAATATCAACACTGAAATGTGTGAAAACCCACAAGCAGTATAATGACAAGAAAGAATCAGAAAAAGGGATACCTTTTTTGTTATATTGTGCCAATAATAGTGTTTCAACCATATCTGATCCATACAAAACAAAACTGAACGCAAACTACATTCTTAAGCTGCTGTGCCTCAATTCGGGAGCATCATGTATGCCTGAGCAGTTCCTAGAAATCATAATTGCATAGAAGTATATAATAATAACAATGATTCAGAGCTAACTATTGAGGATCGCTCTCCCAGACGAGCCCCCTGAACGGCCATGCCAGTCCTCTTTCTGGCCATAGGTACAGTGGTTATGGAGAGAGGTTAGCCTAACTTTGCCAAGACAGCAGCTAGGAGAGAGCCATGGCAAGGAGCAGAATAAATCACACAGACTGAGAGAGATGCCAGTGTAATCAAGCATGCCATGGTCAGCTACTATTAACGGTGCCAATGCCAGAGACTCCCAAACAGTGGAATATTCCCACGGCCGCAGTGCGACAAAGCCAGGTGAAGAGAATGAAAGTCTCACTTACCCAGACTTTTACTAGCTTGTCTGATTTATCATCTCTATTTTCTCTGGGTTTGTGTCTGACTTCTCTTTTTTTCTACCTGGAGACAAGCAGCAAGAATTGCTGCGATAAAAAAAAAATTAGACATAGCTTGCAAGCATTCATGATTAAAAGACTGAGCAGCGTTTTTAGCTCAGCTCCAATGCAAGGAAGGTTCAGTAAAGCGACTGTCGGCCATTTTCTCAGCAACAAGCACAAAAGTGAAAGAAAGAAAAAAACTGAATAAAAACCTTTTGCTGGCATCGCATTCAAAATTTCCCCGGTCTCTCCCTCTCTGTCTCTCTCACTCCTGGCACCATTACAAAACCTTGGCTGGAAAGGTCACATGATTTCCTACCAGAAAGCCACAGCATTCCCAGTAAGTATTCTGCTGACATTGTGAAGACATCTTTTGTCTAAATAAAAACGTTAGACCAGCCTGCCCCCCAAAATTCTGCACCTTCAAGAGGGGAGGGAGCGCGAAGGGGTGGTGTCAGGAGTCATGGCAACCCCTACCTGGCAGGCTGCCCACCACCCCGAGGTGGGGAGAAGTAGGGGCTAATGTGGTGTTGAGCAGGAATGCTTGAAGCTTTCCAAAGTCAATTCCATGGGCGTGCTGGTTGCTCAAGATTTTAGCTTGTATACCAGATTCATTTTGACATAGTAAATGAGAAGGGCTTAACTAACAACTGTCTAATGACACAGGCATGCCAGGTAATGTGAATACTATGAGGTGTTGATTTACATTTATATTTCATAGCGGTCAGATGAAAAACCTTCATCTCCACTAAAATCCACTCTGTGTTATTTTTAGACTGACACCTCCTGTACATTTAAAATGATATAATGGGTTTTGAATGGGTTTCTTGATACTTGCATAACCAGTAAAAGGCCATGTAAAATGAGACTTACACGTTTTTCATCTGACAGCAGGGATTTGCTGGTCGCTGAACCTGAGATGACATGTTTTAGAATATGGACCTCATCTGAATGAAAGCCATATAAACAGGGCACTTTGGCATCGTCCTTTTTCATTCCATCTAGCATTTGGGAATGCAAAATCACATGTGACAGCAACCTATAGCCTACAAATTGGCTGCCCAATTCCATTTCAAGTGTAAAAGATTTTGCAGACCTTTCGAAGACTTCAAGGGTTCGTCTCGAGGATGTAACGCCAGGTTTTACCATTCACCATCAGACGGATTTGATAAATCTGTGCTGTTTTCTCTAACATCTAGATTGGTCGCATCATGTCATCAGTGAGATGTAACCAACCAATCCATTTGTGTCCACACTGGTTAAGTTAAAGGAGCACATCTAAAATCATGAAATCAAGTGCATTACACAAGCAGCTAAATATTCTCCATCATTCATATGGATGTATGCCTGGTTTGTATATTTCTCCTATTCCTATTTCCCTGTAAAGATTGATATATGAAAGCTTTAAAATCATTGAATACTTAATTTATACTTGAACTAGAAAGCAAGGTTATTGGCAATGTAGGCCTACTGTGCTGGCCGCCTAGCCTAGACTATTGTTTGCAGAAACAACACTAGCCTACTTTTTGTGCACTAGGCCTTTACTTTTATTAAATATATGCACGCAGGTGCCTGATGATACATATTTTGTTTAATCCACCTGTTTTGTGCTCTTGTTAGGACAGCGTCAGCAGCAAACAGAAGAATACTCACTCTTTTTCATATCAGGAAAACTTCAAAATATAGATATGCTATCATATAGGCTATATGGCCTAGAGCAAAAGAGGCTGGCCAAAACGAACCGAAAGGTCGCTGGTTCGATCCCAGTCACTGACTGGACGGTGCATTCCAGCTGTAAGCTGGTGACTGAAGGGTGGCTGGTATAACATCTACAGTGCCCATCTCTGCCTAAGTGCCCTTGAGCAAGGCACTGAACACCAAAACTGCTCCAGGGGCACCTCTCTGGACCTCTCTGATGAAATGCATAATGTTTTGTATGTATATTGACGGTGTGTAACGAGAAGGGATATGCAAAAAGACAAATTTCAATTGCCTTGTATACACTGAAAATGAAGTTATCTTCTAATCTGCTAATCAAGAACAGAAAGTACATGTATTGGGAATCTGTGTTTACACGCATATGTAGAAAAAATACTTGAAGCGTAAAAACACGGAAGAGGTTGGAGCTTGCATGAATTTAAATGTCATTACAAGCTTTTTTTCCTCCTACAATACATTTTATCACCTAGAACCCTGGATGGAAATTGTATTTTCTTTTTCATTAGGGTAATGACTGTGACCAAATAAATATGCAGAAATATTTAAAACATACACATACTGTATGCTAATTTGCAACCACCATTGTAGTATTGTGACATAAATTAACAGCGGTGTAAAGATTTCCCAACTTTATCATTACTTTCCCTGCCTAATGTTTTATCCAGTGCAGTAGGAACCCATAGGAGTCAGGAGGTTCACAGTCATAATTCAAGCACATGGATCTCTGACTCATCCAGAGCAAATCTTCCACCAGGGAAAATATCTAATTTCTGCCCCAAAAGCCTCCTTTACATGTGTGTCCCCCCCACATAATTCAGCAATAAATCAGTACTGAGCATCTGCCATGCTTGCTAACCTCCATTGATGATTGAAAAATGAATATTCAGTCTGTGGTAGGCCAAAGAGCTACATCGTGGAATGTTTATCTATCTATCTGTCTATCTATCTGTCTGTCTGTCTGTCTGTCCGTCTGTCCGTCATTTGTTTGTTTTTATCTTGTATGTTTGTTTACATAATGAGGATGAGAATGAAAACAACTAGAGAGTACAATTATATATTTGAGGTTATACAAGAGAAATGATAAAGCACAGACTATTTGTCCCAAATCCATTGTGGCCAGTCTGTCTCATCTCAAATGCTCTCTACCACTAAACTATTGCAGCAGCCAGGCCAAGCTTTAACAAGCACAGTAATAAGAATCCCAAACAAAGGGCCGTCCAGGGCTCTGAGTCTCATCTGCTCTGCTCTCTATTAAAGCGACTCAGCTGAAACGGCTCCAAAACATTCCCCCACCGAGGGGTCATTTCATATCCTGAAAGGCAGGAGGCCAGGGTCAAAGTTCAAATTAGATCAGGGAGTGGGTGGGGTGTAGTGGTGGTGGTGGTGGGGGGGGGGGACTTCCCCTGGGATGGAATATACCATCGTGAACCAGACAGGGGTGGACATTTTCGATGGGAAAACCAGACTGCCTTGTCAAGTGAAAGATCTGATATATAGTCAATAACCAGGACAGAGAGAAATAGAGAAAAACTATATATCCCAAATGGACATGATAATATTTAATTGTGATTGCATTTGCAATAATAGAGCAATGAAAAAAATCTACTTTACACACAGATGACTCCACTGATGAAAATGTCACACAAGCCAACATTGGTTCTTGGAAAACACTTGACCTGATCTTAGACTGCTACCCCTGCATAGACATACTGTACATTGCAGCAGTTTACCTCCATTTCTGAGGTATGTCATTTGCAGTGAGAGTGAAATGTCATACGTTATTTTTACACAGCTTGTTAATCTTCACCACAAGCCTGCACTACAGGCAGTCTATGCTCTAAGGGAAGATAATATCTGCTGTTTTATTCTCCAGGCTCACCATGGACAGTGTTATTTTTGTCTCAAAGCCCTTATCACTACTAATTTAAGTTTGCCTCAAGCCATAACAGGAAAATGAACAACAGGCTAAGCCAGACAAAAGTTTGGACAGTGCTGTGTATCGATGATCCACCCATTGCAAGGTACCCAAGTTCATCACTGGCTGAGGTAAAAATACAATTTCAAACAAACACAATTAAAGCTAGAAGAATGCACATCCTCCACCCAGCCTGCACCACTTTGCCATTACTTTCACACTCAACATTCTACTGGGTAGATGACATGGTAGAGTTGCCTATGCTGCCAGTCTCAACAGACCCAGGCTGTAAATCCATGTTTTAAATATCAACAATGGTGATACTACCTCACATCACATGTTGTATAACAAACATATTTGTCAAGGTTTGTTATTCACAAGAAACACATCACTTCCTGTTTAATATGCATTTTTCCAAAATTGGATTGGATATGGGGGTCATACGATTTTACTTATCAACCATCTAAATAATAACTTTTTATACAAATTGTGACTGTATAACTAATGGCTCTGGAGATATGCTCATTTGAAAATGTAAAGTTTGGCCTGATGATGGCGCTACAGGAAAGGTCATGGAGTCACCAAAATCAATAGGTTGGGTCATGAATGTTCACAGCAAAGTTTACAACAATCCAGCCATTACTTTTTTTGTTCACAGACAAACAAACAAGCAAACAAACAAACAAACAAACAAACAAACAAACAGACAAACAGGGGTGAAAACATAATATCCCAAATATTGCTTACAGCTATATTTACCTTGGCGGAGGTAAATATAGCTGTAAGCAACGATTACAGGGTTAAAGTCCATATAGGAAGGTTCTGCTTTTACGGTTAAGACTGTGAAGGGTCAAGAGTTGTAAGGGAATGTTCAATCATTAGGTTCTGACACCGACAGTAAGTGGCATGGTGACAGAACATCCAGCTGATAGTATTATTACCAATGTGACCCGCATCCATCATTCAATACTGTGAAACGAACAAACACATTCGCTGCCACTATCAGCTTGCCTTAGACTGATTTGCATGAAATTTGATGTGAATGTTCCAAATAGATGTCCGAATGGGTTCACCAAGTTTCAAAGTGATTGTGCAATCCTGCCTTGAGAAAGCCATGACAGAGCACACCTAATGTACTGTATCAATGACAACCAAAGTTCACACTTTGACTAAAACTTGGCCCTGGAGCACACATCAAATTTCACTCATTTGGTCAGCCAGAATCAGAGATAAAAAAATAAACTTTGAACAACTGCAGATGGAGTGATGAAAAATGAAAATGATGAAGAGCAGGGGTACTGTATGCCATGTTTGGAATCTCTGATGGGAAAATTGTAGTTAAATCAATATAGGCAAGCTCTTATTAAGGAGGGAGGGATAGAAAAAAGAACAAGGAGTGGCAGGTGAATGGAAATGAAAACATCCAATATTTACCCATATCTAACGCCTATGCACTGTATGGAAACTATGGCTTGAAAGTTGAAGGAGTTCAATCAGTGTAGTTCTGCGGAGGATGGAGTGATGAAAAAAGAAGGGAGAATGGGGGGCAGAAATAAGAACATCATTTAAGATATTCTCCAGCTGTGTACCATATTGAGAGGCTCTAGGTTAAAAGTTGAATGACAGGTTCAATGTATGGAGTCCCATGTAAGATAAAGTGGACAAAAAAGAAAGCAGAGGAGTGGGGGGGACATAGTTTAAAACATTGTTATTTCATATATTCTTAAACCTAAGAATAGGAACTTTTTCTTGAAAAAATATGGCTTCTTTAGCAAGCTAAATCATGGAGTTGACTGAGTTGGGCTGGACAAGAGAAAACCCTCCCAACAGCGATGCATGAAACAGAGAAATTTCCCATAATTCATAAAAGGTTACAGTCTCACCTCTAGAGTATAAGATGTGAACGTCACAAATGAAAACAGTGCCCAAAGTTACCTTGCCTGAAGATATGCCTTTTTTGTTGCCATTTTCTCTGATCCACCATGTTTAAACGAGGTGCAGTTACCTCTCATGGCCACAGGGTGGAAATATTCCATTGTGCAGCTTTAAACAATGTATAATATACCAATTTTGGAAGATCTAGTATGAAACTGGTAGGAGTGGCTACATCTATATAGCTCTATAAAGGATGGAGAGAAATTAAAACATACAATATGTATCACACTCTTAACCTGTACCTCATGTTTGCCATCATGACACTGGCTTGAAAGTTGTAGGAATGGCTAAATGAATGTAGCCTTATGGAGGATGAAGTGATGGTAAAATAAGACAAGTAGGAGAAATAAAACCATACATCATGTAGGATAGTCCTAAGCTGTAAGCTTATATCAAGTTTTGAGGGAGCCTCCTCAGTTGTAGGAGTATGAGGAGTTTTGAATATGACTGGACATCTATGAAACAAGCATAAAAAATAAAGGTTGACAAAGTAGGGATGAGGGTGGGGTATTGTCAAGTAATGGTAGATATGAATGTATTATATGAGTTAGCACTTTGCTTCAAAGCTAGCACTATGGGTACTCCCTGAACAACCATTGGCTCCTGAACACCAGTCTACCTACCAGCCTACTAGGTCTTTGCAGGTGTTGGGGTCTTCAGCGCCATGCCGTGTATGGCCCAGACCGAAACAGACAATGCAACGCGTGTGACAGTAAGTTGAATCCAGCATGCCATCCTGGCATCCAGGGTAGGCATACATATCCACTTATTGCAGCGTAGACATCGTATTCAATTTGCTGAATGAAGAGTGAACTAGAGAAGTTGGGTAATAAGTAGCATTATATACTCTTGAGGGTGTGGAATTATGGAAACATTTCTGCACCACTCATTGTATATGATTGGCTAGCCGGTAGATAGACTGTTGTTCAGGAGCAAATGACTGTTTGGGGATTACACATAGTGCTAGCTTTGAAGCGAAGTGCTAACAACATGTGGCGTACTGGGTTGGCACAGTATGAAGCTTCATTCCAAGTTTAGCTCTAAATGTTTATGTGTTCGATTGGTTAAGAAAAAGTGCCCATTATAAATTAAAGAGGAAAAAGAGATGAAAAAGGATTAAAAGTTAACTCTGCAAAGAGCACAAACACATTGAGTGGGCATTTCTTGAAGCTTTCTCAAAGTGTTTGGAACTTGTAGCTAAAAAGCAACAGGAGCAGTGTATGGAAATATAAAGTGAAAATTGTAACAGTTAGGGTAGGGATGATGAAGAACAGAAGGCTTTGTCATGCCAAAAGCAATAATATCAGGGTCCAAGCCCATGTGCAAAAATTAAAGGATGAAAAAAGGATGGTGTAGCTTACAAGTCTGGCACAGTATAAAGCTACATATAACAAGTTTGGTGTCTGTCACTCTAAATTTGTAGGAAGTTTAAAAATGGCTTACTGTGGTTAAAAGGACAAAAGCAATGAAATGCGGTTTGAAAAATATTAGCACGCTAAAAACACAAAAGGCTCAGGCACACTGAGTTGGCATAGCTTGAATATTCTCGCACAGTTCAGAGCTTTTAGTTGAAAAGTTATAGCTGTAGGAGTATAATATAGGAATATATTACTGAAAATAATAATAAGACCAGAATGTCAAGTTTGTGAGCCAAGGTTATATCGATAAAAACAGACGCTTCTACAGACGCTATCATTTTCATTGTGCTACCCTGTGAGCTATAGCTCAATCACTGTAGTTCTATAGAGGATGTAACAGTAAAAAAAAAAAAGACAAGATGGAGGAGTAGGGGGGCAAAAAGATTCATTTAGGATAGTCTAGGATAGTGTAAACCAAGTTCAGAGGATGAAATTTGTAAGGGTAGTAATTGTGTTCTGTAGAGGATGGAGTGATGAAAAAGAAAGAGCAGGGATGCAGAAACAACAATATCCATAATTTAGGATAGTCTTAAACTGTATACCACGTTTGGCAGCTCTGGGCTAAAAGTGCAGGAACTTTTATGCTGCCTCCTCCTTATAACTGACTTTATGTAGTGTATTGGCATTATTTAGTCTTGGGAGGGGCCTCTCTTTGGGCCCCAGAATATCATGCAGTTGCACTCCCTGCACCCCCTACCTTAGGATGAAATGTTCATGTCAAAAATCCAGACTGCTCGGTTTGCCACACACATTGTGCACAGAGTCACGTTCAGTTTGCTTGTTATTTGAAATAGGCTACTGAACTACTAGGGAGTGCAAAAAGAAAGAAAAAAATATTCTTATTAGTTCTTCCTATTGTCTATTTTTGCTATGCACTTCAAGTGAAGCACTTGAGTTTGATATTGTTAGATGAACAATACCTCATAAAAAAAAATAGGGAATACAGATTATAGCTGAGTTGAAGTTAACTAGTGCCTGCTCTTTTCATTCAAATCGAAAACCCAGAGGAAACTTTAAATTTGCACAGGCGAAGTGGCGAGTAGGCCTAGTGCAGGTGAAACAGTCTGGGAAATGGCCAGTGGACAAAACAAACCTCAGTTAACAGATCATCCATGGATCATCCAGCATCATTTAAAGAGAGCTCACATTTTCAAGAAGCCTATCTGATTTTAGAGATGTTTCCGACCATCCTAAAAGCTCTTGCATCACTGTTCTGGTTTTTGAGATATTGGAAGCAGAAAGCATTTGTTCACATCATGCTAAGCATGTTTGTTAGAGTCAATGGAATGCTATCCCTTTATGTCTGCTTTTTTTGAGCATCACAGATTTAGTGTTGAATACAATTGTGACGTTGGGCGAAGTGGTAGATAAAATATTGACTATGTTAAGCAGAACATGTAGTGTAGCCTATGCTTGTGGCAAGACTTATTACAAGACAAAAACAACATGTCAAACATTGTGGGCCATTTATGTCAACATCACCCTGGTGTGCATGTTACCCATGCAAAGAGAGTTGGGGAGGTACCATAAGAGCAACTCCCTCTCCCTGCAACATTCAAATAACCTCTCCATGCAGATTCAGACAGGATAACATCCACATTCAAAGCCTGGGGGTGTTCATAGTGAAGGTTATACAGCCCTATGGGATTTAAGTGCATGATTTAAGTGCTTGTGCCACAATATAATCGCTGCTTCAGCAGCAAGGTAATTCCCTGTCTTTATGAACAGACACAAAGCAGAATTGCCAACGAACTGTAGGCTATGTAGGCTCCCACCACAGACAGCTGAACCTCCCGGGCAACTGAGAGTTACTGTGAATGCCCATTACATTACTCAGGAGTAGGAGATAAAAAGCTCAGTTGCAGAGACATCCCCTTCATGAGAACCACACAATGGACAATAATTGACATTTGACAAGTGTTTGTGTTCCTTATGCTCTTAGCCAACATAAAAGCACAAAAGTGTATTGTAATTAGCAATGGTATCCCCCCCCCC
>OMKL01043394.1:17250-27552 GCA_900302295.1 Parasudis fraserbrunneri
AGAATGGGCCCCCCCCCCCCCCCCACACACACTATATCAAACCAAAACAGAGCACATTTAGTCTCAATGTGCATACCATGTTTGGTGGCTCTCGGTTGAAAGTTTCAAAATTGACCAATCCCAAGCTCCACCTTTCTTTCTTGACTCTCCAATCACACTTTGGCAACCGTTGCAATCCGCCTTAATCTCTATAAACTGATATCTGCATATGAATGCAGAATCTGTAGGCAAGGGACACGATTTTGATATCGGAAGCGTTCTGGTTTCTGTTTGTAGTCCAAGTAGTATTGACCAATCACGTTTGAGTGGGGATGGCACTCGAAATGTTCTACAGGAACATGCTTTGGTTGCATGCAGGTGAACAGTCCGTGTGGAGAATGAAAGAGGCAGAACACATTGGCTGAAATGTCTGGATCTAAAACACCTACAAAAAGTATAGATGTTTGTGTATTGTGTGGAGAAATTTTCGACTTGTGTAATAAAATAAACAAATTGCTTTCAAAGTCGGATTACATAATTGCCTTAGAAAAACTTACAAGAGTTAGTTGCTAATCGGACTGTAAATAATGACCGGCGCATGGAAGAGGAAGTTTTGTCCTGGATATTGAACATAAGCGTAGGAATCGGAAGCCAGCACCCAGCAGCTACACTAGAGGCGCTGAAACATTGGCCATTGCCCCAAGAGGCTAAAAAACGATAGCTGATGGGTTCCGAGATTGTATCCGCCTTCGCTTGACAGCAGTTGCTCTAGTTTTGACAGACTTGAACATCGAGCACTTGGGTTTTCTGCTGCAGATGTTTTAAAAGATGTGCCTGAAGAACGTACATAAGCAACACTGTGTAGATTTTTATCCTTTCCCTAGACCCAAAACAAATTCACTCAAATATCAGATTTATGTGGAAGACCGGCCAATGGGAAGACCTCAACCTCACCAAGGGACCTAAAGTTATGTCTGCAGTTGTGCTCAAAGGTCGGTGACTGTTATTTCATTTACTGTTAGTGTTAATGTTTGCTAGACTAACTAATAGGCAATGTGCAGCCGACAATTGGTAACTTGGGTAATGTTAACTAGGTAGCAAGCCCCGCTCTCCGATCTAGTAAGCCAGCAGCTGGTAGACCACATCTGTTACTGTATATTGCTAGTCCCTAGCCATGTCGCCTATATGGCTAGTCCCTATAACCATAACCTCATACAGTTGGGAGAAACTTTTAGGTCCAGAGATTGGCAGAGCATAAACAGCGTGTAGCTGCGATGAATTTAGTTCTCCAGATGTGTGAGATTATGAATTTACCTGCGCAGAGTGCAATTTCATCACTTTTATAAAGATTTTCCAGTGACGTTTGACTGATGTAGCAACAGTAACCAAGCATGGGTGGAGCTTTGGATCAGTCAATTAGCTGAATATAGACCTGGGGAGGTAAGGTTCCACTGTGATTTCCCCCCATTGTAGCCATCCAGTGAAGATCAAACTACCAGTAATTAAGGCCAAACCGTATCTTGTAGGTTCATAATCTTTGACAGAGGGAGAGATAATTTAATTAATTTAGTGTTACAACCAAGGCAAATGTTTATGTAAATGTAAATATAATTTTTGAGAAAATGTGTTTTATATCTTAATGTTTACGCGCTTCCATGACATCTACTAGAATACCTATAAGCCTCACCGATCTTCAACGTTGGTATGCCTTGTCTTCTCCTTCATCATCCTGTGCTGTTGGCACTTCGCCACCATCTTAATTTTCATTGACTGCTATGGCCTTCACGTCCAAAACACGAAAACTACGGTGTTGAAAAACAGTCGGCATCAGGTAATCATGAGGTTGTAATTCCAATAGTGTATTCTGTCGCTACACAGCCTTCATTAGAGACTGGTATTGAAAAAATATTTTGTGTTTTGCACCATGTGGTGCACAGTCTTGTACCCATGACTCCTTCTAGCTTTTCTCCATTTTCAAAACACAAATCTCATCTCATTATGCTCAACTCTGCACCCATCAAATTTCAGACCATTTGAATTAGTGAAACACTAATGAAACACCCTGGTACCTCGAAAAATTCATAGGCAAAACTCTTCCGGAACCAGGCAGGTAAATATCCCATCACGTTACTCCCCAGGTCTATGGAGGATGATGTAATTTAAAAACAAAAGAAAGACAGGGTACGGGTGTGGAAACAACGCTATTCATAATTTAGGAGTGTTATTGTAAGCTCTAGCCTTCAAATGGAAGTCTGTAAAGCTGTAAAATAAAGGATGTGAAATGAGGGGTGGAAGTGCGGGATCACAATGAAAAGTACAGTAGCGGCTTACAAGACTGGCACAGTAGATGGACCTGTTCAATGTTTCTTAACAATTTATGCATGCATGAACAACTCATACTGGTCCCGGTCCTCCAGAATAATAGGCATGAAAGAGAGCATAGGGTTTTGATGTTAACATAGGTAGAACTTTAAAACATCTGTCAAAAAAAACCCACAAAAACCCCCAAAAAAACAACATGCTCTGGTTTAATATTCTATTTTGGATAACTATATTTCCTGGACTATTTTGGAGATTGACATACAGTACTAACTGCAGGCTGCAAACGAGAGTGACAGACCTGAGGTTACCCACAGGGCTTACAGAATTTCGCCTGTAAAGAGGCCTTGCCTTGGTCTGCCATGCCTAAAATCTACCCAAGGATTCTCATGATTTTGGACAGTTAAGTCATTATTTGTGATTATCTCCTCCAAAGTTAAATCTTTGGAAAAATCTTTGATAATGAATGTGAGACAGATTTTTATGTACACAGTGATGTACTCTGGGTGAATTTACAGCAACTTTATTTGGTTCATAACTGTTTATAACTATAAACTGTGATTTAATGTTTAGCCTATTTCATGATTTAGTGAAATAAAGCTTATTTGTGTGTGAAAGCCCAAACAAACAGTCTATGCATCTACAAATTCAGTCTCGGTTTTGTAAACAGGTTTTGTCTCATGATGACATTACAGAGGGAGCCGTGGTTCTCTGAGCTGTAGTTGTTCATGTTCACAAATATTTACTGAAATGTCAGAGATCACAGAAATAACATACATGTGAATTATGTTGTTTTACATGTAAAAGAGCTTTGCCAAGCAGCCCGCCAGGATGATAACTTTGCCTGACCCACCTGTCTGTTGATCCTGCTGCCTAGCACCAGACTAAAAACTGACACTTTCAGCCAGGCTTATTGGCTGCAGCTGACTTTGCAAAGACCAATCAAAGCAAAGGGAGGGATAAACAGAAGACTGGAATCAGGCTCGTAAAGTGGTGGGGAGATGAAGAGGAGAGACAACAGACAAACTACAGCCCCCAACAAACTGCCTTAAAACAAGGAAATGTGTGAAGATATCTGCACCCTTTAGACAAAAGAGGTTATTTTCTTCTGTTAATTATTTTTTCTCAGAAAATCCAATTACAGAAGAAACAAGTGTGTGTGTGTGTGTGTGTGTATGTGTATGTGTGTGTTGAGGGGGGCTAGGCTAGTTTGAATACTGTAGCACTAGAGCTTTGAATGGTAAGGTTGCAAATGTTGAGGCCAAACAATAACAAAGTAACAGTGCATCAGTTTCTAAATGGCACTGAATTGATTACCTGGGTTCAGATAGGGCCGGTATCAGACCGTGTGCTTTCACCATCGCTAAAATGGATCAATACCTAATGAATTCCAAATGGCGTAGTTTCAAAAACATAAATGTATCCTACACATGAGTGCATAAAGTCTCTCTATGGATCGATGAATATGACATTACACAAAGCTGGAGAAATGCATCTCCTTAATTGACCTAAGCATTTCAAATTAATTCAAAAGACAATTAAAATGGATTGGATTGTGTGCCACCTTTTGTCCTGGGATCTCAAAGAGCTTTATATTGTGTGCTCAGCTCACCTCATGACCTACCATTGTGTTTTAATTACCACTGCCTCATATCAGCCAGCTCAGGCAATACAAAAATAGGATTGGAGAAATGCAAATCTTGATTTAACATTTATAAACTGATTGAATTAGCAATATACAAAGATAAGGTTAAGTATTGTCGCTGAATCAAATATAATTAAATAGCACAGAATTGCTTTCCTGTGTGCTTTTCTTGTATGTTGACATACAGATCCTTAAACTGAAGATAATGTAGCAACTACTAGAAAAAAACACAGACCCTCCGAATGGGGGTGTAGTTCAGTAAAAAATAGTTCCTACATGAAACTGCTCACAACAAGGTCTATGTTTTATCCTGAGTAACCGGGTCATGATTTCTGGAAAAAGACATTGCTTTTAAGTTTTTCAAAAGTATTTTTTTTGGTGCTTTAAGTGTGTCATTCAGCTCCATTGTATTGGAGTGATGGAAGATATCTCTACGACAGATATCTCCAAAACTACGGAAATCACACCAAAATGATCTGGATGGATAGATAGCACTCCGGGTAAGGGGGAAAATATGTTTTTTTGAATTTTGGGTGAAGTGCCCCTTTAAAGCTAGAACGTTAATCTAAGATTAGGATTGCCAACTTAAGATCTAGGTTGTGTTAGAGGTCTATAAATAAATGTTAGCAACCAAGCTAACGATGCATGCATTAAGCTAGCATTGAATTAGTTACTTTCTCTTTACTTTTTCTTTCTCTTTACTACACTTTACTTTCTGACTTCATCAAAGCTTTGACTACCGCATAATGATTTGGATATACTGTGGTGATAATAATAATGATTAAAATAATAATTAAATCTAGCTAGCTAGCTATGTTCTATAGGCCTACATATAGTCAACATAACTAATTGAAACTAATCACTAATGTTAACTTTTCCTGTCTTTGCTCTGAACCATAAGGAGATGTTGGAGCCTTTCTTATTGCTCCAGGTAGGGCTTAAGTAGAGGATGTGACTCACTAACTAGTCGAAGTTTATTAGCAGTTTACCTGCTGCAAAATGGTGATAATAAACCAGGTGGGTATAGGCTACTTGTGTGCCAACTGCAGATGAACATAGTCACTTACATAGGAGCATAAATATCCCATAATGCATCACTCTTAAGGTACATACAGACGAAAACGGCACCTACTGGCCGTAACACTTTGTTTCTATTTTTGCCTCCTATCCGAGCAGCAAGAGGCAAGGACTACTGTGGCAAGAGGAGAAATTTCAACATGCTCAACTTTGCCGGCAGGCAGCTAAATTCTGCGTGCCCCAGTAGACTGTGTGCTGTCTGATTCTTCTCTGCCGCTGCCATGAGGGTAGAAGGCTAAATTGCCATTGTGTGTACATTGATTTAGAATTTGGCATTGGTGCTAAAGTAAAAGGTAGTCCACATTACAATAATTACAGTATTGTGGCTTCTTTCTCCCATTTTATACTAAAAGTTACTGACGAAGTTGTAGATTTCAAAGCAACACCAAATACTATATCCCACAAGCCATTTCCCCCAGGCCATCTGTAGAGAAGAGGGTAACACCCTGCATTCAGGATGACTTTTTATTTGACAGCAGAGTAGGCAGTTCTAATAATGATACCTTCTCTGAGCGTGTCCTTACCAAATGCTTTCCCAAAGATAATCCCTAGCACAACCTCTCATTATCAAAGCAATTGACTCACAATGGAAAAAGAGCACTGGAAATTATGCAAATTTGTGTAAGCCTTTGGAAAAATGATTGCCGATTTATGACTTTAATTAGGCTCTCGCAAAACAATCAGACACAATTAAGAAGTACCAGTCAATAAGGTAAACCTCATAAACCAAGGGAGATGAATTAGCCTAATATTTCATGGTTTCTAAATGGCTATCTGTGTTCTAAAGCCTTTCTCCTCACTCTCTGATGCTAGATCGTGTAAAGTCTTCACAGTTCCTGTAAAGGCTAATAAAACAGGTGAATCAGCAGGTGATTCAGCAATGCTTCACGATGAAGGCAACCATTAAGCTGTAATTGGCTTTCTTACCACTGTCTGAGGGGAATGCGCTGGGATGCAGCAGACGTCCACTGAATCCTTAACATGTCAGCGATGTACTATTGAAATTTCAGGGTTGTCATACAACGATTCTCGAACACCAAACAACCTTTGATATGGCTGAATGTTGCAGTATCTTAGCTTCAGGTTTCATTGAAGGTCTTGGCCCAAACCTAGTGAGATTCTAAGATGTCTGTGACAAATTTAAATTTGCCAACTGGTTATTTTCTATCTATCAGCAAAGTTATCAGCTGTTTTATTGTTATATTGTTTCTTTGCCTTCCATCCTTTATTTCTGTATGTAGAAAATATGAAAAACGTGGAAACAAAAGGAAACTCATTTGGATGGTAATGACCAAATTTCCACAGCACAGGAATGCAGAATTCACTGATGGTGGATACTGACCCACAGTGCTACCCTGAGTCTGTCCTACCAATTTTTAATAATTCAATATTTTTAATACTTCCTCAAAAATATTTTAGTAACTCAGAGTTTGATTTTAAATTACATTTTTGTATGAAAAACATGGCATTCTTACATGACTCTGACGTGACTATAATTAAACAAAATTACAATGTTTTTACATTTTATATGAGAATAGAATCACTAATTTCAGAGTATATCATCTAAAATGACAAGCCAGAATTTGATTAACCTATATGCAACAAAGAAAAAAGATGAGCTACAAAACATCAATCCAGCCATGAGCTGTGCAACACAGAGGATTTATCTTGCCTATGATCTATATTATACATTTAGGCCTATACGATCTGTGTCATACACCTAGGCCTATAGTATCTTGATCATAACGCTATATAATCCATGTCATTCACCTAGGTGTTTCACTTCCATATAATACATCTAGGCATATCTATATCAAACATACAGACCTAAATGACACTTCTAGGCCTTTATGATGTATATCATGGCAGTGCTAACCCCCCCCCTCACATGCAGCTGGGGGCGAGAGAGTCAACCCAGGCATTGGTCCAAAGTTCATGTTCATCCAAATGGAATTAAACCATTTGTCTTCAATTATCATTTCTCCAGCCAGCTTGAACAAAAGCGTGAAACATCCTCGCATGGCCTGGGGCAAGAGAGAGAGAGAGGGAGAGAGAGGAGGGGGGGGGTTTACAGATAGATGCGTCCCAGCTAAAACATGTGGCTCCTCCTCACCCAAAAAAAGCCATGTAGCCCTCCAGAGCACATGTGTCAGTCAGCCATGATTCCAGGCAGAGTGAACGGACTGGGACAGAGCAGGGATTATATGGCAGCCTGGTGTTTCCACCGGGGTCTCCCCTGCTGTGCTACATGTTCCCAGTTCCCTTTGTCTGCTGTTAACCCGTTAAATCCCACGGAAGAGCCCATTCAGACAAGTGTCACACACCCTGGGGGGCCATTTTGTGTGGAATAATGATCTTAAAGGGTTTACATAGCAATGCCCCCCCTCCCCCCGATTCCACCCAACCACCAACACACACACACACACACACACACACACACACACACACACATTTCAAGGGTAGTTGCAGTTTCCATTATCGTTAGCCCTTGTCTTAAGTTGTTGCGAATACCTCAAAGTGACATTCTCTGATGCAATGTCTCCATGTTCTTTATCAATACTAACAGAGCTGTTGATAAGATCACTTGATGGGCATTCAGTTATTCTCTACAGTTCTTCCTGTGTTCTGTTCTATGTCTGTGTTTGGCATGTGGAAAACACTTAACCATTTCAGGTATACATTTTTGGAATGTTTTCTCAGAATTGTATCTTAAAATTCTAAAACTGCAGTGTTTTCAATACATAGATTTATTTGTGGCGACCCACCATGTTATCAGAAAGACCCCGCAGAAATACATTTAGCAAAAAATATTAACAGTGCTTCTTGTGGGGTATGTAGTATTTCTACTGCTGACTAAGTGTATCTAACACATCCCAGCGAGCCACCAACACAAATAACCTAAGAATGAACCAGTGGGAAACACTGAACTGTATAGCTTTCAATGGCCAGTAGCCATTATGACATCGTCGTTAGAATGTCCAGTCCTCAAAATGTTCACCTCACGTGAGATCGCACACCTGAAAGGATTAATATGTGGAGTTATTATTGCATAATGTTAGCAGTTCCCTCTCTGTTTCTCTTTGGTGTTTGTGATGAGCATGGTAATGAATACACACATGGGTTTGTGTTGCAGACAGAGATGGGGAGACAGGGAAGTGTTGTGGGCACACTGAGAGAAAGTGTAATTACTGCAGTAATGTCCTCCACGATTAATGATGTGGGCCTCTGAAACCAAACCATTGGGCCGATGGCAATTACCACTTTAAAAATACACTGTGATGTGAGCAGGTCAGCTAGACCAGAGCACAAAATGTCTCTCAGTGTGTATTTATATATACAGTGTATGAGCAAATGGGTAACAAGGTCTAGTAACCCAATTAGTGCTCCCAAAAGTGCTCTCCAAAAGCCGCCCTGTGCATGTCAATGTGTGCAATTCTATTGTGAGCTTGCATTTACGCATTAAAACATGATGACATTAAGAGACCAAGATTATTTGCATGTACAGTGGGAACAGGCATAAACAAATGTGAAATACATGTTTTGGGCATAGATTAGACAAGCTGACACATGATATTTAGCATTTAAAATATTAAGCATTTAAAACATTTAGTGATTACAGTAATGGGCTAGTCTTAGTAAAGCCACAAAGCTAATAAGAGAGAGAGAGGAAAGAGAAGGCCTCTATGTTGATATTGTACAACTACCATTGGTATGAAATGTGTAACAAATAAATATCAACTGTACGACTATACGACTTAATGCTAATTGACCAAAATATTCCCAGCAATATGCAGAGGGCAAAACCAGCTTAGGCTAAGTCCAGACAGCACAATGACCCTATGACTACAGTATACAGCGGCTCGACACAGAATTCTTGAAAGGTCTCTTGAATATTCTGGTGGTCAAGTTCTCTTTGCAAGTCAAACACTATAACTACAACTGCATTGTGCGTAACCAATTTCCATTAGATCTCTACAGTTGTCCCCCCCCCCAGCAGCAACACACACCCTTCTTGAATGAAGTGCACTTGACTCGTACCCAAATTGCACTCTTTATCCACTATCAAAGATAATGCCTTTTCACAGGCGACTGCAATGGAATATGTTAGATAGAGCAATCAGGGATTCTCTTGGCTCTAATTCAACCACTGTATCTCCCTGAGCCAATGCCCTGAAAATTCCTCAATTGCTTGACAACACAAATAAACACATAAATAAAAGCATTGTGCAAATTTGTTTGGATAGAACTTTTAAAAGCGTCATGAGACTCGTTTAATGTCACAGCCTGAGTGAAGCCAGAGAGAACGAAAAACAACGGATTCTCCATTTCATTTTTGCTGTTTTGAGTAAATGAATGTAGACCTGCCTTGACATCACAAGTCCAGGAATCATTATCTTAGCTGTGTTCCTCCATCAGGCTGTGATGAAGTGAAACAGTTTTCTGTTGTTGTTGTGTTTTTTTTTGTTGTTTTTTTGTCATGTGTGATGGTTCAAACCCATGTCAGAATACCTCACACCCAGTGTCTTCATGAAAACCCAACGTGCACAAAATGAAAAAAATAAAATAAAATACAGGCTATGTTTGTTAATGTTTATGATAATGTTTCACTGAAAGTAACCCGGATAATGTTACTCTATCAAATAGATAATTAATGGCTCATTAAACCCATGGGCTTGTGGTCTCTTTGAATGACTTAAGCTATGAATTTGAAGTGTGTATGCATCTCAACATCAATCAGATGAAAGCCTAACCAGCCCCATTCTTTTTTTTTTAATAACAATAACTCAAAGAGCACACATGGTCATCCCTCTGAGAGAGAGATAATCTAAAGCAGAGGATAAGATGACCAAACACCATGTCCGACGTCCTCCATAAACCAAAGCTCAACTGCTTCCAATTAGGATTACAAAGACGTGGAAGAAAAGGATGAACTGGATACATCTTCTGAAAAGGCCAGTTACACATTCAGCAACCCCAACCTTAACCCCCCGTCACCTCTAATAACATCGTTCAATTAAAAATAATGATAATGGTAATAATTCACGAAGAAAAAAAATTCTGTCCCTCAAATTCCAAATTTGAAAATAGTCATTCTTTTTCCGTCGGTCTCCGACTCTCCCAGTTTTCACTGCACGAAATAAGGCTCTCTCTAAAAAAAAAAGGTGCTCACACAGAGAGCGTTGTACTATGTCCCATTCTCTGGTGTGCTGTGTGTGTGTGAGTGTGTGTGTGTGTGTGTGTGTGTGTGTGTGTGTGTGTTAGCTTTCATTTCTCATTTCTTT
>OMKL01043397.1:0-22177 GCA_900302295.1 Parasudis fraserbrunneri
CGCTCCGCGGCTTCAATGCCGCTCGTCTCAGGCCAGCTGTTGATTCACATCGCCTTCGCCGCCACAACAAACAGAGGCCGTGGAGGGTCCTGTAGGCAGAGCACGCAGTGTGGGACGCTGGCAACGCCAGGCCTCCAATAAAGCCGAGCCAGGGCCATCAATTTCTTCACTGTCGCTACGGAAACAGAGCCGTCTCTCTTGGCCCCAGTGTGAGGGGCTTCTGTCTGCTCTCTCTCTCTCTCTCTCTCTCCCTCTCTCGCTCTCTCACCTGCTCCTCTGTAACAAATGAACAGCCGTCTCAGTCTCATTCGGAGCAAGTGCACTGGCTGAAAAAATTAAAGAACCACTGACCACAGCCATTTGTCTAGCTGCTGATTCAAAGTTGAACAATAACTTGTCCTGTACGTTTTCTGTAGGGCTGTATTATATTTGGTCTCAAGACCTACTGTAGCAAAAAAAAAAAAAAAGTTTCAAGAGGACTAGCTACATCACGAAATCAGGCAGCAAACAAACCTTGACTAACACAAATAGCAAGGAGAGATCCTCCAGACTTTGACTCCAATGGCCACTTCCAACAAAGCAAGACCACGGCACTGAACCACTGAAGGGTATCTGCTCTGGCAGAACAGAAGCCTCCATTCAGTCCTGCAACAGTGCTGTGTAAACGTTAGCTCTGCCAAGACAGAAATTAGTATTGCCCAGCAAAAGGCACTCTTATCTCCCCACAGAGAGACGTGTTGTTGGCATTAGAGAACACACAGGTTACAAACAGACCCTGATGAGATGACAAAACTGGGACTAGGTTTTCTTAAATAAAACCCTTTTAAATGGACTCCAGGCAGATAGTATGAATGAACTGATGAAAAGTAAGCACAAGAGGTTGTCTTTTTTTTGCAGTTAGTAACTGCTTCTTATTTCCAATAGGCAAACATCTGCATTTCAGTGGAGGCAAATTAAAGAGATTTCATACCATATTTGTAAAAACTGCACAGTTGGTTGCAATGAAGAAGTTGCTTGTAAGTTAGATAAATTGGATATGACTTGTAATTGACGGGAATAAAAAGATCTCTCCCCAAGACCCATAAAGGGGAGGAGTGGGTGGAGGGGTCAGGGCCAGAGCATCAGACCTGAAGAGAAAAGAATGGGAGAAACTAGATTGATGTGATTGGCCAGGAGCTGGGCTGCTGTGACCAGGCCAGTATTTAAACCAATCAGTGACCAGCCAGCTAATGGACAAATCAGGTCAGAATCTCAGTTAGTCCAATATGACTGTTTCGTTATGAGCGCCCCAAGCAATCAGCTATAAAAAGTATAATTTATGTAAATGACACTTTTTATTGAAATAATTATGGATTGGATTCTTGTGTGTTTCATGTGCGTGTCTCTGAGGTGGCTGAAAGGGATTTTGGTAGGCTTCACACACAGGTGCCAATTTACTATGAGGTCCATGGTGCAAGTTCAAGTTCACATCCCTTATCCAAAACAAGCAACACATACTTGAGGAAAAGGGTGTGTTCTCATTTATTTGGTATTATAATAGAGATTGTAAAATGTTGTTGTAATTTTGCTATCGTGAAATATTTCCAGTGACACTGTAATATAAATTGCCGTTGTTCTTCTATTATGCGAAATTGCACAAATTACGCATAACATATTCGAGATTGTTTTGGGCTGATGGCAAATTCAAATTGATTCCAAAATACAATCTCTTTTCAAAGCACACAAATGATTGGCCTTGCCTTGGTTGTACTTACCAAAGTATTCCTTTTTCATGTGCATCTCTAACTCCTTCTCAAGCTCCAAGGTGAGCGCCTCCAGTCGTCTTTCCGCCTGGCTTGGGCCACTTTCCCGACATGGGGTCACCTGATATGGTATCTTATACCTCTGCCCGGAGGCTTGTGTTTTTGAGGAATGGCCATAACTAAATGATGACGGTGAGCCCGCGGTCACCTCTGCTCCCATCCCTGTCTGCACTGACTGCTGTTGAACCTGCTGCTGTTGGGACTCTGGCATCGCCGAAAGCGCTTGGAGGTGGATACGATTATGGATTCCATTGGAGTCTCCAAAATCTTGAAGTAGTGTATCCTCGTGTAAACTAGTTCCCAGCATTGAGGACCTCGGAGAGGGCAGTTGGATATCAGGGTAGGTGCTCATAGAGCCTCTGGAGCTGCGGGAACTTCTTGAGCTGTGACTGGAGATGCTTGAGCGGGGACTAACGACACAGTTTGCCGTCGTCCCTGGTCTTGCACTCCCGTCCTGGCTGCAGATGCTTGACCGGGGACTTGCCATCGGCACTCCATGCAACACTGCACCCTCAAGCTCATGGTTTCCCATAGGCATGTATCGTGAGTCGGAATAACTAGATCTTGGACTGGTGGTGAAAGAGTACTGGCTTGCTGTGCTCGACCTCGGGCTGGTGTGCCTTTGGTCGTATCCCATACTTATGCCGCTGGTGCGGTTACTACTGGGCTTACTACAGCAGTCGTAGCTGTTGAGGCTGGCCCTCGGACTGGAATGTTTACTTGTGTCGCTGGCTGTGCTTGCATAGCTGGAGCGGGGACTGTGAACACTGCTCCCTTCGCAGTGAACCAGACTGGACCTGGGACTCGTGTACTTGTCCTGTCCAGGTACCACCAAACTCGTGCGCGGGCTACTAATGCTCGACCTCGGACTGGCATGTTTGCTCTGCTCTTGAGAGGACAAGGATGATGCCAAGCTGGACCGCGGACTGGTTGCATTATATCTCCCGTCGTGGTTGGTGGTGATACAGATACTGTTGCACCTGTTGCCAGGCAAAGATATTTGTTTGTTCAAAACCACACCGTCGAATGCGCTGCCGGTGCTATACCTGTGTCCCTGCACCTCCAGTGAGTACCTCCTGTGTCTCTCAGATGCGCCGCTATAACACGGCAAAGCCACTTCGGATTTGGTGCAACAGCTATCCTCGTTATAAACCGCCTCCCGTTGAGGAGTACAAAAATCCACTGGCACCGCTCGGTTGCCATTCACAGGGCGCACGGGAGCCGCACTGTATACTTTATTTCCAGACATGTAATTCTCTACTGTGTGATGCTGTTGGTGAGGCACAGAGGTACCATTCATTGGCTTACTTTTATGTTCTCCGACTGCTGGAGCCGAAAAATCCAATTCGGGGCTAATAACCAAGTCCCTCCTTGCATTGTACATCCCATCTTTATACGCTTCATATAAGGAAAGGTCCTCCATCATTTTACTCGCCCGGAGTCCCAAATCTTCCTCATAATGCTCCATGTTTTGCTCTCGAGGCGAGAGACAAGTTCAGAGTGTGCACTGCTCCGTGAGCCAACTATCGAGGACGAGATAGCAGTAATTGCATTTCACATGGAAATCATAACAAAACGCTGGCTTACAGTCGTCGCTCATTTGCCAAACCACTAATGTGCTCGGAAATCTCTGCGCACTGCATCGTCTTCTTCCCCGAAAAAAACCAAACTCTTTCTCACAGTTTCAGCGACAGGATACGTTTGTCAACTTCGGTTTTTGTTAAGTTGAAAGGTCTTTACAGTCAATGGCGCGCTACGCGGAGGAATTTTCACTTGTTCGTTTTTATCCAGATTTCCCCAGGATCATAAATTGAAATATTCA
Organism: Parasudis fraserbrunneri; assembly: GCA_900302295.1. Classification (NCBI taxonomy): domain Eukaryota; kingdom Metazoa; phylum Chordata; class Actinopteri; order Aulopiformes; family Chlorophthalmidae; genus Parasudis; species Parasudis fraserbrunneri. The sequence continues at coordinate 3,625 of OMKL01043397.1, forward strand.
AGCAGGGTAAATATTTATGTGCGTCATAGATTACAACTGCGTAGAAACTCAACGCATAGTGTGTCTAAAAACTAAAATAAAACGCAATTTTGCGCAGGGGACTCGTTCGCGGAGAAGGAATGCGAGGATGTAGACTGGATGCGCTGCGCCTCTCTGGAATGTGGTTAGTGCTGGAGCGAAACAATGATTGCGACCAACTCAGCAAGGGGGTGCCGGGTTTGAAAAAGAATAGTCCCGAGAGGGTACGTCTGCATTCATCTCCGGCAGCCTAAATTGCACAAAGGACGTCTCACCTGGCCCGACTTCTTTACACCAGGGAAAGCCTCAATGGATTTGTAATGTTTATTAATGTGATATACATGGGGTTATAAACGTGAATGGATAGCTAGAGTATCCAAGTTTACACGCATAAAGAAGCCAGGCAACTATTAATCTTTATTATAGCCTAGAGGCCTTTGCCAAACATACTACTACATTTATTTTGCCATCTAAATTTGTCTAGCAACATCATGTGCCTTTTATAGCCATATATTCAGTTACAATGTTGAATGATTCAAACTCTTTACAGATTAAGAGTTACAACGTTGAATGAATCAAGGCTTTTTCAGATTTGATTAAGAGCCAATGGCTACTGGAGATTATTATGATGTGCTCGTTTGATAACAGTTTGGTTTTAAGTCTTTAAATAATCTGGTATTTCCCATTCTCAAACAAACCACACACAGTTCAATGATTTTATTCAGTAAAGATGCTTGCAGTTGGCTTATAATAACCAGCAGAATACAGAGATCCTTCAAAGAAAAAGTTAAATAATTACAGGGGTTCTTCAAATTATTTGGTTCCAAAACCAAAGTACTCAGGAAAAGAGGTAGTAGTTGACATAGCTTATACCCATAACATGTTGACCATAAAATGGAAAAGTCTAGACATAAAATTACAATTACAATTATCTGCACTGGAAATGTCATGTAAACACCAATTTTGAGGGTGAAAGGCCATTCATCACATTTCCTAAACAATTACATTTGTATTTGGAAAACATTTGTCTTTGATCAGCTGTTTTCACACAAAGGCACAAAATAAAAAAACAACCCATTTAATGCCCACCAAAAAGGCTTAGATTTAGAAAGACAATGTGTCACTGGGCTGAGACAGTCATGCTTGTACATGTTAGGGGCACTGTGATAAAACGTTGGATGAGGAGGAGGAGGAGGAGGAGGGGGGGGGTCTCTACATCTAGCCTGTTTATACATCAGAGTGTAGCCTACCATTTAACTTTAATACCGTCAACAACTGGAAGGTAAGACAGAGCCAGGACAACAAAGGCAGTGATAAGCAGCCCGTCTAGTAGCAGCCGTCCGAGGGTTGAGCCATGATGCTTCTTTCCGTGACCCCTGCTTCTGAACCACTGCACGACCTCGTCCAGGTTGTAATCCCGGGGCTCGTAGCCCAGCTCCGCCTTGGCTTTGACCATGCTGAAGTAATGCGTCACGCCGGTCTTGTACACCTCCGTGCGCGTGAGCAGCGGCTGGAAGTTATAGATGGGGCCGACGAGATGGTGAATCATTTCGGTTAGGAAGGCGAAGAAGTAAATGAGGGAGATGGGCAGGCGCAGTGTCGGGAAAGAATAGCCCAGACCCTCCACCAGAGGTCTGAAGAACTCGAAGTTGTTGACGGGCCTGCCATCTGAGATGAAGTAGGCTTGGCCGGCCGAGCGGTGCCGATGCTCTGGGCTCAGTGCCTCTGCGGCCAGCTCGTGTGCCGACACCAGATTGTCCACGTGGACAAACTCTACCAGGCTGCGGGGGTTCCCATATACAAACCTGAAGATGCCCTTCTCTATGTAACCCACTATCCTGGGCAGGTGCCTCTGCTCCCCTGGCCCATAGATGCCGGCTGGGCGCAGGGCGCAGGTCCTCAGCACCCCGGTGCCATCCCTCAGGGCAGTACCGTTGGCCCTCATCACTGCCATCTCAGCCACCGACTTGGTTCTGGAGTAATGGTCGGGGTGGAGGTGGAGCGGTAGATAGGGGAGACTTTCGTCCCCGTTCTCTATGACTTGGCCTCCAAAGACCACGTTGAAGGTGCTGGTGTAAACGAGCTTGGAGACTCCCCTTTCCACGCACGCCTTTAGGACATTCTCTGTGCCTCGTACATTCACCTCCTCGATCAGGCATCGGTTCAGCTGCTCTCTTCCAGACATGCCATAGGAGGCGATGTGGAAAACACAGTCCACGCCAGCGACGGCACTCTCAACTTGTGCATAGTTGCGGATATCCCCCTGCAGGAATGCAATGCCCTCTGGCATTTCTTGACTTGGGGGACTTACATCAAACAGAATTATATGGGCTCCTTTTTTAGATAGAGAGCACGCCAGGCTGCAGAAAGAGAGGAAGATAATTTACTGAAAGCCCAACATTTTATGGATCAAAAGCATCACAAATCATTTAAGCTATTAATGGAGGTGGGCATAGCAATTTATGTCAAATGTAGCTCATATGCTATCTGATAGATATATCTGCCATGAAAATGCCAATTAGTTCACTTTGAAACTAAACTGTCTTTTTTTGTACACTTCTATTATTATTGACAATATACAGCAGTGCATAAACTTGTAGAAACCAGTGCGATCAGGGTAAATTTGTGCAATAGCTCCCCCTTGTGATATGAAGCATTGTTGCTACATCAAGCAACATGGACATTTTATGATATCACTATCCTCCGTATAATCAATTACAGGAATATGCAGTAGGCTACTTACCGGTAACCAAAATACCCACTTCCCCCGGTTATCAAAAACGTATCTGTTCGTGTATTTCCCATTATGTGTAGAAAAATCTGTAAAGCAAGCGAAAACGAGAGTAAGCGATTGTTTGTATCAGCTTCAGCATAACATGAGAGAGAGAGAGAGAGAGAGAGAGAGAGAGGACCCTAAATCAACAGTTATGTGACTGCTGTTCAGTAAGTAATGTTACAATGTAGCGTTATGCAACAAAATGATTTGCACTGCGAAAAAAGCCACACACTTTGGTGCAGCAGACAATATGTGAACATCACAGCCAAGGGTCACCTACACAGTAACTAGACATAAATTAGTGATAATTTATACTAACCACAACATTGAACGGGTAGAAAATGTGGGAAATATCTGTTGCGTGGAAATATCCTTCCTGGGGCGGAGCTATACGTGCATCGTCACACACCACGAAGAGTTTACGCAATTTACGCAAAATGCCTATAGCCTATGATCATTACACAAACTTCTTACCACCTGCATCACTGCTAGGCGTGACCGTGACAGAGTATTCCATTGTAGCCGTAGCTATTGACCCTGAAACGATTGTAAACTGTAATAACGTGACCTTGGCCAACTTTTGTCCGGGTTGACACCTTACATAAACTCAATCAAAAATGGTCAAAACATGTATCGGAATGCCACCTATTTTAAGAACTCATATTGTTCTTCCTGTGCCCCAGGACAGTTCTGTCAGTCTGTGAACACAAACTAGGCCACTCTATAGACACTGAATTGGGCTCTGATTTTATGAGGCCAAACACGCATATAAAGTGACTTGTTTACTTTTAGACTATTTATGTTTGCCATGTAGACCAATTATTTGATTTCTAAATCATGAAATGAGCACACAGTCAGACTCTGATCAGACGTAACTCTCCGTTTGCTCACTAGATGGCACCATCTGGTAAATTATATCTATCATCATCTTTATCAGCATGGGGCTTCAATTCCAAAACATAGGCCTACTTTTTGTCATTTGACCACAAATTTAGTTAGAACCTAGGATACAGAGAGACTATCCAGCCATCTCATTTCCCCCCCAAAAATGTCCAGATTTTCACAATGAAATGATGAGCCGTGTGCAATGTCAGTCTGTCAGCTGCAGACTCAAGTAGCAAGTCAGCGCCACCCGGCGGTATTTCGAGGACAAGGGAGATAAAGGCTGGAGTCACTGCACCTCCAGCCAAAAATCATCATGACAATACATAAAAGGACTACCCAGCTCACTGGTGCTGTAGCTAAGATTTGTGGATTTTTTTTCACCAGCATATTATAGGGGACATATTATGGAAAATGGGTTTTGCCTAGTATTCGTATGGATTTGGCAGTCTGAAATGTTATATAGGTGCTGGGGGAAAATAACATGTACTCCTTGCCATTTGGCCAGGGTTTGAAGTCTTCAGAATAACAAGCCTAAACAAGCTGTTCAGAATAGAGGCCTTGCACAGAATGTTTGTGTAGTTCTTTCTTCCAACATGGCTATAACCATTGGTAACCACTTTTGAAAGAAAATGCCTAATTTCTGTGCAGTGGTAGAGTAGGTATAACACTGGAAAAGCATATTACAGTTCCACTGTGACTTGTTTGCAAGATCCACTAATAAGACACCAAATTGTAAATTTTTTGTTGATATATCAACACAGCAACCATTGTCTCTTCCAGCGTGGTGGACAAATGGGCATTCTAAACATTCCATGAAAGGCCTCTATTGCATATCCAGTCAGAATGGGATGAATCAGCTTTGATTAAAGGTAGAATCTGTAATTCCATCAAACAGTGACCTCTGGGTCAAACAGCCCCACTTGGTATTGCACTTTGTTAAAATTTTTCGTTTTTGTCTGATATGTGGGTCGGAGTTCAGTCACTTATTATACTGTGAATTTCTCCAGACTTCTCTTGGCAGAGCCTGAGGTGTGACAAGCGATAGCAACCCCTCCTCTATACCCACTCAACTCCAACCCACACATCAAACCAATAGTGCAATACCAAGTGGGGCTCCTTTACCTAGAGGTCACTGTTTGACAGCATTACAGATTCTTCCATTAATCAATTAAAATACCATTTAGAAAAAGGAGAATGTAGAAGACAAAATAATATTGTATTATGCTAATCTTTCCTTTTTATTTTTGTTAGTAAGTTCTATTCTTATACCCCTTTTGTGCAGATGCATTCTTATTTCAATTTAGACATCCTGAAATGAGTAGATGTACTTGTTTTACTTCTCCTCTTACCCCTCTCTCCCCTTAAACTCCTCATTAATTTATGCAATATCACAAGAGTTCCATCCTCATTTAACAGTCATTTCATGATGGAGTTCAATCTATTGGTAGCCTATAATCCCTGCACTTTTACAACTTTTAGACACAGGCCTACGTACACCTCTTCTGAACATCACTGTGAGTGACAGGTCTAGGCTGTCAACAACATGAGTTCCCCCTCCCTCAGACCTCATCCATCCATATCATCTCTCCTCCACTCACTGCTCGGTCCCAGCTCGCTCGCGTTCCATGTCTTAGCGGAGAGGGCAAACGCTCGCTCCAAAAAAAGGAACCCACGTCATGCCCCTATTTTGACATATTTCAATCAGAGCTATATATTACCATGGTAACAAATGGCTCAGATTCCAGTGGCAGAAGACTGGAGACAACGTGGAGTAGTGGAGTTTAAAGCTTATCAAAAGAGAGCTGTATATATACGGATCTCACCTAACAACAACAACAACCCTTGGAAAATGCAGAGAACATACAAATCAATATATGTTGTAGATGGAAGATGGATGACTGGTGGTCGAGCCCACTCCTATGGCGTTGTGTTATTCCAACACAATGAATGGGCTACTGTTGTTTTCAGGGCCAGGAAACAAATTATTTGCAACAGTTAACGGATTAAAACAAAAACTCATTACACTGAAACGAAAAATTTACCAATCGGTCTTTCCTTAAATGTCTGTTTGAGCCATGTTTGAACATGAAGAAAAGAAAAAGAAAAAAAAAATACCCCGAACGGAAACTTTTCTTACAGTATGTTTATTCAAAGTTTTTTGGGGAGAAAAAGAAACAAAGCCATCAGATTGGCTATTGCTTTCTTTATTAGGTCCATCATTTTATACAATACACCATAATATGGACTCAGTCAACACATCATCACAGACACTGGAACAGCAAAGATTCACCTCTTCTATACATCAAATGACCTGCGGAGAGAGGGGAAACAAAACATTTCATACCAGTTGAAAGCACTCAAGAATAATGTCAAAATACTAAAATACATACAAAGTGCACATTTGTCCACGAAAAGAGCCCGTAATTTACAACACTGCAAAGACTGCAGGACACTTACAGCTGACACTCTCTCACCTGAAAGGACAGTGGCGTCTATAGCTTGTCGATGCCCAGCTCCTCTGGTGTAGAGATACCAAGCTCTGCTAAAGTGGGCTGCAGCTCCTGGATCAGATACGGATAGATGTCTTTGTAGGGACCTGCTTTGTCCTGTAAGACATAAAACGTGACACTGTGATAGTAATATCGTAGCACAGGGATCCTCGTGTAATCAGTCCGTGAGGTATTTCGCATGTAAAGTTAGATCTATTACCCCATGTCTTTCCAGAGGAATACTGATGAGACACGTGTTCTGCGTGCTGTTATCCAGACATGTAAAGTTAGATCTATTACCCCACGTCTTTCCAGAGGAATACTGATGAGACACGTGTTCTGCGTGCTGTTATCCAGACAGTAATGCTTAAGACGTTCCAAGGACACAGCTACTGATTCTACTGATTGTCTATACGGGAAAAGAATTCCTGGACCTTAAGGTTTTCCTGCTGCAAAACTGTTAAAGACGTTATTCTGAAGCAACCTGTATGGACACACTTCACATTTAGTTAAATGGATACTTGGTATTTTGAATATTAGTCAGTTATTAACACTTACTGACCACTTTCTTCACCAGACACTTAATCGAGTGGATACAACATCGCTCTGCTGGTATTGTCCTGAACAAAAAGAGCTATTTTTAGATTAGCTGAAGAGACATAATCTCATGACTATGTCATGAATGGACTCTTTCAACCATTTTGAATTCTGTCTGAAATAGTCCTGTAGTCCTGTCTGAAAGAGTTCCTCTAGTGGGAGACGAGACAGTCTTCAGTGGACTGCGACTGCAGTGTTGGGGAAGTTACTTTCAAAATGTAACGCACAACATATATTACTTACTACTCTCAATTAAATCTAGTGTGATTACATAACATTATTACTAGCTCTTCATAGTAACGCGGTATATCACTCATTATATTACTTTTGTGTTACTTTCTCTATGACGAGTCTATATGCCACCAAGTGTTGTCTTATAGCTGGCCATTGTATTGTATATCTATTGTAACAGTCCCAGCTCCAAGAGGTTTCTAAATTACCCCACTGAGACAAACGTTTTGATGTACTGACCAAGTCTCCAAAGAGATCCTAAGTCAGGGGTTCCCTACCTTTTATTCATCTGATGAGACATTTTTCAGGGGACCCCACTTTCATGAGGGGCTACTAGCTCCCTAGGGAGAAGCCAGGGAAAGCCTGTCCTAGGTTGAGGGCAGGATCTGTGCGTCCCTCACCTTGACTGCCTCTAGGATGCGGATGGCGCTAGCCAGGTCGTCGAGCCGCCGGCAGGCCCTCAGGGCTGAGTCCAGGATCTTGGCTTCCGGAACCAGGTCGTACCCAATCAGGGTGTTCATGCCTGCGAGACAAAACGGTAAACAAAAAACCGAAGTTAGATAACATGAATATTAAATATGACGTTTTTAAATAACAGGTGAGAAATAAAATACAGTATGAAGGTCCAATGACAGGGCTTAAAGGAGCCTGGTACGCAACACCTCACTCTTCTTTTTGTTTATATTGGTAAAGTTTCTAAACTTTGCAGTAAAACAGACCTATATCCTGGTATAAAGGTTTATCCTGGGAACTGGGAAAGTTCCACAAAGCTCAGGGTGTTTTCACATATAGTCCCTTTTAAACAAACTTTTAAGTGGACCAAAAAGAGGACCAAGAAGAAATGAACTCGGTCCTCTTTGTATTCACACTGTCCTCGATTTTGAAAGAGAACTCAGTTCCTGTTCTGGTTCACTTCAGCCCTGATGAGATCCCAGTTCACTTTCTGTTCACACCCTACATCTTTCTTCACAACTCAGTCCCCGTATGGCAGTTTGTGCTTGATGATGTTAAAGGGAGATAATATCAACATCATAAGGCTGAAAGAGACATTTATTATTGAATTTGATCAGGCTTATTGTTGTTCAATATGACTGTATTATCATGGTCTGTTTTCAAACAATAGGCCTATAAACACTGAGTATTGTCTTAAGCAAACCGACCAAAAAATGTAAGTTAACTAAAAATTAAAACTTATTATTAGTTATATTTTGGTAAAAAAGGCTGTGATTGGCTGTAGAGTAACACACGACCACACCAAGTTCAAAATGTCTTAGAACTGGAATAGATATGAGATGTCTCTTCCCAGTGTATTACCGTAATCTCCCTCTGTAATGGTAACACACCAGCTTTCTACCTCTCATGCATCAAACTAATCCTCTTTTGCATCACTGCATTATCAAAGTTCTTTGTCATCCATTTTAAAAGGCATCCATGCTAACTGACCATTTGAGAATGTCCATTTCAGTGGGAATGACATTTCTATCAATTTTACTTCTATGCTGAACTTTTCACATGGGTGTGTTTGTTGTTGTGAGATAATCTCAGCCGCGAACAGTTTATTACAGCGTTGTATTTGGTGGAGTTGCCTACAGTCACTGAATGGACCCTTGGCATGATGACTGGACTGCCATGAAACCTCCAGTAAAGTGTGTCCATGACCCCTGTAACATGTTGTAGAAGCCATCATGATGATGATGATGATGATACATTTAAATAATGCTGCAGCCCATTATTCATCTCTAGTTGTTTGAAAATGTGAGTTTTTGCTGTCTTGGAACAAGGCACTACTGGACACTATGTTATGCAATAGTTACACCTCCAGATAGTTACTGTGAATGTCACCCAACTTGCGCTTTCATTTCATCAATAAATAGCTTCCAACCGAGTTTGTTTGGAGCGTTCTCAAATGCACAAAAAATTGCTTAGTCAAGGTCTGAGTTCACTTGAGAGGCTGAAAACACCCTTATTATCCATCTACAAATTAATCAATAAATAAAAACATATTTATGTGGTCAATTAAATTCTGCATTGGGGCTTTAAACAGTAGCATTTGGCCTCCTGTCCTCTCATCAGGGGTACGGACACAGCCAAATGATATGACATTAGCTTTGCATTGTATATGGCTAGCTAGCCAAGATGGCCGACATTCGCTAGCTAAGGGGCAGCTAGTTAGCTAAAGGTAACTTCTCCATCAAGCCAGTCCATTTGTGTTTCTAAACACAGTGGGGGGCAGCCCTAGATTTTTGTGATCAGGATATGATGATGCATAATGCATAAGCACAATGTGTTTGCATATTAAATACCATTTATCACAGTGCTTTGAGATTTAAGACCAAATTCAAGCCCTCACTCTCCACCGACTGCACTGTATTCCAGGGCTGGTTGCCCATCTATGTCCATGTGTAGGCTCAGGCATTGGTGTACCTTTGTTTATACGGCTGTTCTGGGTAAACATCCCTCCTACCTACCTACGTATGTATACTGCAAGGAGAGACGACTGTTCTTATTGTCCGAGTTTTTTTTTCTTCTGTTTGCTCCCAATGTTTGTACAGAGATGTGAAAGAAAGCTTTTATGTTCTGCACTCCTGCTTGGAATAGCCTGCAGAAGGACTAGAGGCTAAAGAAGGTGTAAGTTCTATGGTGACGTAGGCATTTTAACTTGTTTTAGGATTGTGACCCACACCCGGCTCCTCCAGCAACACTTACATGCAATCAAAACATTAAGCTCATTGTATTAGTTCACAGCATAATGTCTATACATTTGGCAAAATCCATGAGAGGTGAAAAGCGAATCTCTGTTAAAAAGTTATGTTTTTATTCCAGCTAAAATGGCAACATTCGGTCACCAAAACATCGCAGTTTTAACTAGAATAAAAAATACTTTTTAATGAAGAGTGAGTCTCGTATCATCATGGATTCTACATGTAGGAATAGCACTTCCAGACCAGGCTGTTAAAGCACTGACCTGTTACCTGCCATATAGATTTATTAAATCTATAAACACAAATACAGTTTGATTAGCCTAATTTAAACTCATTTCCAATTGTACATATTAGGCTAGATCAATTCCTTTGTTTGTTTTTTAACACCCCTACACTGCCCTACAAACTTAGTTACTGTGGTTTGCCATTGTAGGGCAGTACTGATATAGTGATGGCACACATGTAGAGGTGTACATATATAGTGGAATACATCAACATGTAGAGGAGTACAAATATAATGGTATAAATACACATGTAGACGGCTATTCTGCCCTACAAAGGCAAACGGCAGTACTTGAACTTACTGCTTTTGTCGTGCAGTACAGGGGTTAGTATTCAAATGGCAGCCGGAGACAGTGAACAGAGGTTGCGGTCACGCACCACGTGGGTAAGAAATGCATGAAACTCGGTGAGAATACTAGGAATATAAAAGAGACTCTCGTCTTGGCTCACCTTTCTTCAGTTCCCAGGCATCAATGTCTGGCTTGCTGAAGTAAGTGACCCAACGGGCATCAAACTCCTCATCTGTCTCCACCTTCCCTTGAGAGTAACATCTGGAGGCCAGGGGAGCTGGAAAATAAAGGACAGCACAGAGTCTGAGATTGACAATTATTTGGTCCATTTCTATTTATAGAGGTTCCTGCTAAAATAGAAGAACACAGACATAACTCAGTCAATTTTCAACCTAGACCCTCTTTTTTCTATCATCAAGGAGCATATTGGTCGATTCCTACCCAAAATGTCATCAGTTGGACCACTATTGAGTGAGCTGTGCTTTTCTGGGTACTCCAGTTGGCTGCAGCTCTCCTGGCTGCAGTCAAACCAATGGGCAACCATGCAACAGTCAAAGAATGTTCACAGAAACACACAGGCCCATGTCCTTTCAGAGTTACAAAAGCATGTGTGGCTGCGTTTGAAGACATTTTCTGACTGTTGAGTAGTTGGTTCTCACAATAGTGGTTCCATTTCGGTTGAAATATATAGTATCTGTAGGCATTAGGGCTGAACAATTAATCAAACATTTATCGACTTCGCAAAATGACCTAGTGCAATATCCAAATCGCAGGAGGTGCAATACTTGTTGAGAGCAAAATGTGTGTCAAAATGCCATTCTAAATTGTGGTGCCGCAGAGATGTCCTGGCCTACAAATTGTATTCTACAGACTTAAGAAAACATCTTCGTTTGGTACAGATCCCCGCAGAAATCACACCATGATAATTTTAATATGTTTTTCAATGAAAATGAGAATAATGACGCAAAAATGATAATTCCCTCCGATATCGTGAATCATATTGCAATTACAATATCAGTCAAAATAATTGCATTGAGATGTTTTCCCCAAATCGTTCAGCCCTAGTAGGTATGTACCGAATCTTACCTAAAAATAGGGTCTAAATTGAAATTATGGCTGCAGTTTCACAAACCTAATAGCGTGCTGAGCCACTACGAACTACTACGGATCGAACGTTACACACATTTTCAGATTCTACACGAATCCCGATTTTGAGGCCTCGATTCGATTTGATTTGATTTACGATCCTTTATGTGTTAAAATGTATTCATACTACAGAGCTCTAATGATATATTATATACATACACACAGCTTGGTTTGGCCAGAAAAGTACACATTTTATTTCAAAGACGTAAACAATGAAAATGAGCATTAACATTATGCTAATAGCAGTAGCCATACCATAACACCAGTTAAACTGAGAGAGAAAAAGTGACCTAGGGAAGAGAACAAGAGAAGGAGAATCGTCGAAAGTTTTACATTTCAATACAACAATTTCTTTTTATTTCAAATTTTCAATTCTGTACTGAGATTGTTACACCCCTATGAACAACTTCAATGTGTCTAGGCAGGGAATAGTCTCCATGAGAGACCCAGCATTTAGGCCTTTTGTTTCATTTAATTTCATCTATTAGGATCCTCATTAGCTGTAGCAGAAGCAGAAGCTATTCTTCCTGGAGGCCACAGAAAACACAATATTCTATACATACATGTCATAATCACAATAAAACATGACCACCACCACAACAACAACAACAGCAACAACAACAACATACAAAACACGACACAACACAGGACCTAGCTCTAGTTAGTGAAAACCGAAAACAAAAGGACTTGTCTCATTATTGAGTTGTAGTTGTTTGAGCAGACCCATGTCATATTAGACATCATATGTTGGTAGCGTTAGAAAAACATTTCTCAGGCAGCACTCCAGGATCTCCACAATCTCCTGAGTCTTCAACTTGTTTGAGACCTGGTGACTGAAACCACCACGGTGTATGATGGTTCGGTTTAGATTCCAGTGCTTTCAGGATCATCAAACCACTCAGTGTCTACTTGTGCACGGTGAATGGGGACATAAGTCATCTTGGAAAGCTCCACTCAGCAGTACAGGAAATGGTTCAACACTGCATGGCAGAATGGCTTTATACTTTCCACCAATGATCTTGCCCTTGCCTTGGTCAAGCAAGTGTGAATCTCCCACCTTTCCAGCACCAAAGCAACCCCATGCCATGGCATTCGATACTATCGAGTATCTAAAAAACGGCTTGTCATTCAGTACCACATTTCGATCCCTAGGAGTAAATCTCATCAGCGTCAGTGAGCCAATAAGCATGTAGCATGCTTGTACTAAGATCTAATAATGCTGGTGATTGGCTGTCTAACGTTATACGTCCTAAAGGCATGCCGGAAAAACACTACGTTACACCCAGAGACCGGGCTCACGTGTGTGTGTGTTGTTGTTTTGAGAGGCTTGACAACAGTGTGTGTCGCATAGGTGTAAATAATGTCTAAGAGATCAAAAGTGGGGCTCCATTTTATCAGGCTCGATTCCAATAGCGCACGATGCAATATATGCAAAAAGGACACTGTTGCCAAGACCGATGAAACACTTGAACGTGTAATAAATTTAAGAGCAGAAAGTTGCTCTGTGTTCGACTGCAAGAACAAAAACGGACCGCAGCAGTCTTACTCTCCGCATTCAAGTCCGCCTACAGAGTCTTCTTCAGTATCTCCACCACCGGATTCCCCCTCATCCCAGATTAACGAGGACGGTGCGTTAGCAGGTAACGTTTGGCCAACATAAAACTTCTTGTACATGGTTGTTTTCTAAAATTAGCGTTACTGTAACAGGAGTGCGCCTGCACAACATGGCGGCTTGCTCATAAGTACATGGATCCTCACAATTTTCGGTACTCATTTCAGTGCCACACATGATTCGGTCCCGGTAGTATCGACAGTGTTGGAACCGGTGCCAGTCGGTACTCGATACCCAACCCTATAAATGGTTCACTAAAATATGTTTCTGACAACATTTTGCTTGAAATAGGATATGCAATTGCTGGATCTTAATTCATATTTGATCTGCAATGCCTAGTTTGACAGTTTGATCTAAATTTCGTGAGCCAGGTGTGCACCGCAGTTCCGGAGTCGTGCGCGTGTCACGCTACAGACAGAAGCAGACCATCAAGAACAGGACTGAAACAGAGGGGTAATGTTATAGAGGAATGCTAGAATGCATAATCCCGATTGGTATTTTCAGTTGAAAAGGAGTATAATATGTGACCTAAACTGGGACCCATGTAACGTTAATGTCAGATATTGTTTGTGTGTGGCTTTAGCTTATGGCTATAGATAGCTAGCTAAATCAAAAGCTGAAATGCATAAAGATTGACAGTCACTGATCATCTTGAACTAACATATAGGTTAGCTTGTTAAAATGTGCTTATCCATTGGGTCGGCTGGCTCAACAGGATGAATGCCAAGGAACTGAAAAATAAAACGAAAGATTTGTACCGTAAATAAATTTTATTTTTGTTAAAATGGATTACAAAAATTGGTATTGAAAAAAGTATCGTTCAGGAACTGGCATCGAAGTCAAGATACCGGTACTGAAAATATTTGCACGATACCGAGCGCTACATACAAGGAAAATGCACCACACACCACGGCAGAGCCACCAGAAGCTATTTTCAATTTCATTTACACACAAGTGTTCCTTTATTATGGCAGTTGCACAATCCCAACACTCTCGTCATCTGTCACTTACTCCATTTTGTATTAACTTGACTTTGTGATGCACAACATTAAGTCCTAGGCTAACTTAAAGGTAGAATCTGTAATGCCATCAAACAGCGTCTATATTATGGATGGATTACTTTGAAGTTTTTGGAGGTGTCGTCATGGAGGGATGAATATAATGAAAAGGCGTTTGAGGTGTCATTATGGACAGATGAATCTAGTTTGAGGTGTTTGGAGGTGTCATTATGGACGGATTAATCTAGTTTGAGGTGTTTGGATCTAAGAGAAGAACATATGTGAAAAGAAGAGCAAACGAAAGGATGCTGGAGGAGTGCTTGACACCATCATGTCATGCATGGTGGAGGAAATGCAATGGCATGGGGCTGCTTTGGTGCTGGAAAGGTGGGAGATTCACACCGAGTGGATGGAATACTGACCCAGCGAGTTTACAGCTCTAAGGTATGCAAAAAAATATTTGGGGAAGAAGCAGTCATCGGGAGTACCGTCTCTGATGGACTCGACAGCACAATTGCCCGATCTAAATCCTAGCAATGTTTTATGGGAACAGCTTGATTGTCCCTACAAGATGTGCCCTACAAACCCATCGCACCTACAGCAAGTGCTACAGGAAGCATGGGGTGAAACTTCACCCGAATATCTTGAGAACCTAACAGCTAGAATACCTAGGGTCTGCAAAGCTGTCATTGGTCCACATGGAGGGTTCTTTGATGAACAGAATGTTTGAGGAATAGAACTATTTGAAACTGAAATAGTAGTTTGTGACATAATCAATATCTTGGCTGCATTTTTGATACATTTAATGCGACCATGGTGAATAAAAGCATCAAATTATTAAGAACATAAACATTTCCCAGCGATTCCAAAAATGTTAACGGTGGGATATATAGGCTAAATTATTAGGGGTGTAACGATACACACATTTTCAGATTCAATACAAATTTTGATTTTGATCTCGATTCTTCATGCGATAAAATGTATTCATACTACAGAGCTCTAGTTATAGATTATATATACACAGTATATACTACACAGCTTGATTTGGTTCAGAAAAATACTCATTTTATTCAAAGTCATAACAATGACAATGAACCATGCTAATAGCAGCACCATAACAGCAGGTAAAATGCTTATAGCTAGCTTATAGCTAGCTAGCTATAAGCATAACAAACTCCTACTTAACGGAACGTTGCCAGCGAGTAGTGGAAGTGCTTGTATTTATAGACACACAGACCCCTCATGACCTAAGTCAATCGAGGACAGCAATCTGGAGTAACAGTAACCCCCACAGGTAACAAAACTCGGGAGTCGTACATTTAAATTTTGAACAATGAGAAAAGAAAACTCGCTAGTCACACCTGTCTGTTGATCACGACATTAAATACTGACGCTCGTGGGCAAGAGTAATTGTGAGCGTGGGTCATCACAAGGTCATGGCTTGATAACTGAAATTAACTTGGCGCTTCTTAGGTTTTCACAACAGGTTCTACTAGTACACGAATACAATAACCATGTCATTTTACTCAGAGCTACTGTAGTCCTTTCATAAAGAATTCAATGTCACCCTTGGCTAACCCGGCTTCCCTGCTCAACACACAGTAGGTCAACCACAAACTCTCGCTAGCCCAACAAGCTAACAGTAGTGAGCGTTAGCAAGCTTCGCTAAATGAATTTATCCCACAACAAATATCAAGCAGACAGTCCTACCTGAATAACAGGGTTGTGACCGCGCCAAACTTCGTACCCCTGAAGCTGATAGTCGAAACACGGCTCTGAACATTGTGTCGCTTGGCTCAAGTCAGTGGCTAGTGGTGCCGTGCCGTATGCTAAGGAACTAAGGAAATTACATGAGGAGACATCAGAAACGTAAACTACTGCGGCTGCGCATTTACTACGTGCGTTTTAACAAGTCCGAAAAAATATAGGTCTCCAGTGTTGGGATGATGCATTGAATGATTGAGCAGACTACTGAAAATGCATCTTAGCAATACTCTCTGATCTTAGAACGTTTAGGTCATGGGTGTATCTCTCAGCATTTGCTATCTTTTGAGATTTTTTTGTAATAGTCATTAAATGGATCAAAGTATTATTTTAAATGTGTTGTTATCACTAGACTACTTTTACATACCTTACAAACTTTCAGCACAGCGGTGCACGTTAACACAGTGCAGGGCTGAGACACTTATAATGGTAATAAATGGCTTCAGTGCAGGGCATGTTGTCACAGCTGAACGTCTGTGTATTAAGAGGGTAAAAGATCATTAGTATCAATAGTCTCTTTCCTACCACAAGAGGGAGCTATAGACTAAAAAATATACAACTGGGATAATATGCCTACATTGAGGAATAATGTAATGAGTGAATGGTTCAGAATACACAACAGCTAGTGAGCAAACATGCAGAGGAACAGCAATTTCTTAAAGTCCTTTGCTTATAAAATTAGATTTTCTGTCTAACTATCCATATGGTATAATAATATACAGATGTATATGGGTGTGTAATATGTATACACAGGGTTGCCTAATAGATCTAGCCAAGGTTCAGAGGATTACCCTTTCGTGTATGTTGTTGATTCTAGTGTGTGTGTGTGTGTGTGTGTGTGTGTGTGTGTGTGTGTGTGTGTGTGTGTGTGTTCTTAGTGACGTGGCAAACTCTAATCCACCTTAAGCTCAGGACACCACAGTGGATGTCCATTAGACTAATGTACGGCAAGTCAGGCCTTTTCTCTCCACTCTGCTTCACTGCAACAGGAGACAGCAGGAGCCCTCGGCTCCCTTCAGCGAACACAAATAAGACATGACAAATTAGAATGAGAGAGGCCTTTAGCTGAAAAAACCCAGAATTTTCTCCATCTCTGTGATGTGACTTGCCTGCTTGGATAATGGTTTGAGATGGAAATTGAAATAGTATGAGTGTAAGACTTCACCCCACATATTAGCGCCACAGAGAAATGTAACACCTTTCTTACAAGTGGTGACTTTCTAGTGCAGTGGTTCTCAACCCTTTTCGTGTCATGGACCACCAAACTGATACACATAGACCCCCCATTTGATGTCTCAGGGACCCCCATTTGATGTGGTTTTTGTTGTTAGATATGATTTAAGTCCATAATTCCATAACTGTCTCTATACTGTAGTTAAGGAGATAACAGTGGGGAAAGTGAACCCTATGATTGAAACACTCTATAGCTTATTGTCTCAATGGGCTAACTTCTAATGAATGACATGTAATTAAGTTATTCCCCATTTTTATGGGGACCCCCTGGAATCCCCTAAAGGACCCCTGGGGGTCCCCGGACCCCACGTGGAGAACCACTGTTCTAGAATATATAGTAGAAGTGTAATTATTGAGCATATATGCTACAGATTGTAAACAAACAACCCAAACAAGCTTGAGACAAATTACTGTCAGAAGTAGAGTTTTCATTACAACCTAAAACAAAAAAGTAAATAACAACATAATAATCCATCAACTCCATAAAAATAGAAAAGGAGATCATTTTTTGTTCTACAGTCATGTTTTTATTGGCATTTTCCATAGTAGTATTTTACAATTATGGTCACAGTCTGGAAAGGTATATGTGAACAAAAAGAGTGGCACTATTGCAAAGTGGCAGGAAACATGGGTCTGTCCTCAGTGTGGCCTACATATTGAGCATGCGGTTGCCATGTTAAGATATTTCCGTCCATCTAAATGAATTATTCAATAAATCTAGCAGCGGTTGGACATGCATAACACACTTAATGCACTGCTTTACTTAACATCACTGGGACTGGTACTTTAGTGTGGTTTGTTGACCCAACTGCTAATGTCTGTGACTGTGTATGAGCCCAACGTTGCTTATAGATCCAACACCTTGTTTGCTTGTTTGTTTGTTTATTGCTGCTGTCGTTGTGTTATTTAACTCTCACCCCCAACCAAGCCCCTCCCCTTTTCACTCCATTCAGTCGGAGTGAAAGTCGACATGGATAATGTCTGCGATATGTTTCCAATGAAGTTGATTTACAGAATGCTCCCGCCGCCGACAACGCAGTTCCACTCCCCGGGACACAAATACATGTGTTTATTGTAAACACACACACACACACACACACACACACACACACACACACACACACACACACACACAGACACACAGACACAACCACATGATACAATATGCTCAATATAGCATCTGAATTATACTGTATGAATTGCAATACATCAGTTAAAAAGTTCCAACTCTTTTCTTTTGGATGGTCAGATTTGGCTCCCTGAGGAAAAGGCTAATAATACCGTACAATCCATTGCATTAAACTGCATGATACTGTCCCATGAATAGAGATGGTGCTAAATCTGTTTTGTACTGTTTTCTAATTGTTTTTTTGCTTTGTTTTTTTGAATCGTCCCCGGGACGTCGAGAGGAACACCCTTAAATTTCGAGCCCTGAGCTCGTGAGGAGCTCTGGCTAGAAGATGAGCGGGGGGGCGTCTTTGAGTTCATAGTGAACCACTGTGGTCTAATCGTTTAACAGTCACAACATCT
>OMKL01043398.1:0-19331 GCA_900302295.1 Parasudis fraserbrunneri
AATAAAAAAAAAAAAAAAAAAAAAAATGTTCAAATGTTCGCTTGAAATGCAAACCACTCTAATCCCAAGGTGGTTGTACTCATCAAGCAGGGTGTCATTTAAAATCACTAGCGTTGTATTTTGCATGGTGGTTTCGAATGTTACAAATACATTCAAATGAACTATATCTTAACATTTGGAATCACAGCACAAGATACAACTCTTGTAATTGTAAATGACAGCCTGCTTGATGAGTACAACCACCTTGGGGTCCACTATCTGATATTCACGGTCTCTTATCAAATAGCTCATACAGAAATGGTTTCCTTACCTCCCCAGGAAGTCGTCTTTGTCCGTGTCCTCGTCATATAGCTCCACCTCCAGCACCTGCCCCGGGGCCTCGTGGACAACAAACTACAGACAGACAAAGCAAGATACAAGTGTCTTCATAATGGGATTGTCTATGTAAACTTAGCCTAGATTATTAACAGCAATGTATGGTGGTCAGAGGGGAAGTCACTCCGAATCAGCATTCCCTCAAGTATGGTTAAAAAAAAGGGTGGGTCATAATGGAAATGTAATGGGTGCCAAAGGGCATATTATCATTGTAAACATTACATTTGTGATATAAAGTTTGTACCAGGGTTGAGTTTTATTCACTTTATATTCAAAGGGGATTTTCTTCTAAATTCGAATAGTTAAAGAAATTTGTCATGAGAGGGTTGTCATATCCAATCACAGTAACAACTGACAATAAATGCTATATCATTAGACAACAAACCAGTTTCAATTCATATATTTTGAATTAAATTGACCAAACTGAAAGTAAACTGACCCAAGGGTTGGTTTGTATCCTTACCTCATACACTTCATCCCAACGCGGGTGCAGATTCTCTTTGACGGTCTCGCTTTTGAACTGTCTGTCGCCAACTCTGAGCACCGCATAGGGGTCGGACTTGCCCTTTATCATGCCCATCATGTACGTATCCTTGGCAACCAGGTCCCTGGCCTCCAGCAAGTGGACCCTCAACACCCCCTGAGGAGAGGAGTCAGTACCTCAGATGAAGGAACCATATAACTCCCGCTTTCAAGTTTTCAGAGGAACAATGTTTTCAAACTTGATTGTCTAAAGATGGTAAGTTAAAGAGTGTTGTGTTCATGATTCAGTAGCGGTTGAGTGCTTTCTAGTGATATATCACATTCACGCTCCCAAGTGATTTGGAATGACTTCACAACTGCAAATACATGGGCTGTCCAAAAGATTTAAAAATGGAGTTGGTATGGTTCTTCACTGCAAGGGTTCAATTATGCAAAACCAAACACACTACAAACCATAACACCTGAAACATACCATTTGTCACTAAATCTGATACTAAAATCTGACAAACCATCAGACAAAAGAAATGCAAGTAAAACTCATGGAATGATGTTGGTGTTATTAGCGATCTTAAGACCTTTGCGTATGACACAGTGAGAATGCCATTTTTTTTTTTAAGTATCGGTGAATGAATATGAGGGATGGACCCCCCCCTTACCCCTTTTTCCCCACTTACGGGCAGCCCTGCATTTAGTAACAAAATGTGTTATCATGTACTCATATCATGGACTTAAGTAACATATCAGATCTAGAGTGGGTTACATACGCGAGGTAGTGGGAACCTCATCTGGTCCACTTTGACCTGGTCAATGAGAGGGATACAAATGCGGTTGGGAAGCACCATGAGAGAGGCAATGATGTCCATGATGGCCCCTTCAGACAGATCACTGACAGGGGACAAAGGGGGTGAAAGGTCATTCAAACAAGAAACTAGACACTACGAGGTAAAAGTGATCATCACTGAGATCCTAAACAGACCGGGCTGTCGACTAATAGTCCCTGGGTTTTCCATGGAGACAAACCTGAAAGCTGGAGTGTCCAGGAGGTTGGTCATTCCTGTCCAATTGATGTGCAGGGTCTGAAAATTATTTGGTTTATAATCATTAATTTATACATTTACTCTTAGCTGGTCAGATGTCTTGATTAACAACAGTAATAAAAATTAAAAAAAAGTTTAATCCATGGATACTCACAGGACGGCGAATGAAAAAAAAGGTGACTCCGCCCACCAACGGAGCTTGACCAATCAGAGGCTCCAGAATGACCCTTAGCAACCCTTCAAACTGAAAGGAACCAGGACAGTTTGACATGAGCTTACGAGACATGAAAAAAAAACGTTTAAACTACGCAAATAGAAAACAGATAAAATATTGACAAATCTACACAATCATATCCTATCTACCTCCTGTGCAACATATAAGTAGAGTGTAATGATTCCAGTGAAGCATCTTATAAATTATGTACCTAAAACTACTTTGCACAAGAGTTGTGGATAGGCACAGCGCCAGGTGCAGTACAGAAAAATGAGACGCCCACCTGAAGTCCTTTGACACCAGCCGTGATAGCTGGTTTCACCTCCGTATCGATGTCCACATCCCCGTCATAACTGTAAAGTAAATGGTAATTGTAAAACTACGGTTGGGGTTAGAGTGGGACACTAAAACCAGCCACCAGCTAGCAACCAAACGCTGGCCTAAAAATCTGTTTGGCTGGTGAAATACTGAAAGTATGGGAAAGTACACCTAAGAGCCATATTCAGAAACAGGTTAAAAATGTAAAAAAAAAAAAGAAGAAAAAAGACAAAAGTGATGAATTTGACACAAATGACGTCAGTGCCACTTGATCAGTGAGAGTGAAACAAATGTCCGAAAGGTCGCTAGTTTGATTCCCGGGCACAGACGGGGGATGGGGGGGGGGTTCCAGCTGTGAGCTAGTGACTAAAGGGTGGCTGGTGTTACATCTACGGTGCCCACCATCTCTGCCTCAGTGTCCTTGAGCAAGGCACTGAATCCCCAAAAACTGCTCCAGGGGCGCTGCGCTGCGGGCGACCCTGTGCTCTGATCTCTCTGATGAAATACATGTGTATGGGTGACTGTGTGTATGTGGAACTAGGAGGGATACGCGAAAAGACAAATTTCAATTGCCTTGTGTATATATTGACAATAAAGCAATCTTCAAAAGAAAATGTGCGTTATTCAGAGGCAGATACAATTGTAGGAAGAATACGGTCTTTTCAAACCTTATCTTCATATCCAGGATCACCTCCCTCTTGTCCACTTCATCGGTCCACACTTTCATTCCAGTTATCCTGAGAGGCTGGAATCAAGAGGGATATCATCATGAGAAAATACCAGAAATCAACTTTGATTTGGCTGTTGTTGTATGGAAAAACCTTGGAACCTCCCGATTTGGTGGTTTTCGTGTTTTTACTTGAATTTAAAGTCCATGTGGTCCTACGTGCGCTGATGATAAACAATACAGGGAAAATCATAGAAAGGTATAATAGGCAAGCAAAATCAACAGGCATAACAGCGTCAGTAGAGATAGTATCAACGACATCAAACGAGTAATGTTACAGGACGCTGGGACTTGCTCAAGGCCCGTTGGAGAATTTCAAACATGCCGTTTATTTGCTGAAAAGTTAGATTTTTAGATTAGAGGTCTTCATTTGACAGCACTGATACATGTTATATGTGTAGTAATGTTGTATGCATGTTAGGGGTATATTGTGCTGTGTCAGTATGAATATGGAAATCAATCTGCATTGGTTTGTAAAACTGACGATGGAAAATGAATGTTTATTTATTTATTTATTTATTTAATCAATTGATAAGCCTAATGTTGTGATTTGGTGTAAGGTTTCAATTATTGCTGACTGAATCAGTACCGTCACATTCGTATACCCATCAAAATAAATCAAACTGAATTGAAGCCTGGTCAAAATGTACGATTTTAGGTTAAATTTAATCACTGTTGTGATTGAGTCCTTTTATTCCTAATGCATGTTATTATGATGCCTTCTAGGTGTCTGTGTCCCTTGTCCCTTGGTATCAGACTGGTGTATCAAACTAGTGAATCCTTTGATTGTAAATCGCACCAGTGAAAAGCTAAGGTTAGCTATCCCAGTGTGCAGTGAGGCGTGAGTTTATCTGGCACCATCATATACAGAAGCAAAAGATGCAGCCTCATTTAAAAGGTTTTGATCTCGTTCTGTCCCAAATACTTTATCTCCATGCATGATTTAAATGACTACACAAATAAATTATTGCACAATCTTCCAGACAACATGAAGAAGAAGAAGAAGAAGAAGAAGAAGAAGAAGAAGAAAAAGAGGGAGAAAAAAGAGGCCAACTAACTCACAATGTGTCCAAAGTGAACCTTGGTAAATGTGAAGGTTTTGAGGGCAGGTCTGGATTGCCTGATGACCAGCTGGATCTTCTCCTTCAGAAGTTTCTCCATGAACATGCCAAAGAAAGGCCAGGCCTGCTCTATCACCTGACCACAAACAACAAACAAACAGGAGACCTGTAAGTGTGCCCCACAATTCTACCACGCAATCCCAAAGACAAAAGGAGCATCCGTTTTCACACTGCGACTGCATTGAAGGAGGTAGGTTAGCTGCATATTATTACCTTGTTAAGCCATTCAACTTTTTCAACCTCAGGGAAGTGGACCTTTGGAAAACAAAAACAAATTATTCTGTTAGATTTTTTTTTGGGCACAACTGACTTTGAATTTTTGCAGTGACATGTACAATGATGATAATGATAATGATAATAATAAAAATTATTATTATTATTATTATTCAATGGCATATCATTATGATTAGCCACTATGAATTATCATGAAGTGACATGTGACGCTGAATATACTCATTAAATAAAAACAAAGAAAATTAACTGAATAAAAACTGAACAAAAGCCTAATTGGCTGGTAATTAAAATGAGTCTTGATAGAGCCAGATAAATTAGATAAAAACGCACAAAATAGCAATTCAGTTAAATGATGTAAGATGGCAATGAAAGGATTTGAGTTTGCCATGAAATTGTAGCCAATTCAGAAGCTATAAAACTGTGGATTGCAACAGTTTTGATATTGGCAAAATATTTGTGTAATTACCATATTCATTAAATTATTTGAGCCTTAATCCAAATGTATGTAAAAATGAAGCATCCTCACCACCCTCTTTGGGTGCATTGTCTCACTATCAAACTGATGGTCAGACGTCTTCGGCACAAGGGCTAATTGCAACATGAGTTCCTGATAAGTTGGAAGTTGTGAAAGGTTTAAAGTTTGTGATGTTCTGTTGGTAAATATTGGGGTAACGGGGAGCTGTCTTTTGACTTGTGATGGAATTCAAAGGTTGTGAAGAGCCAATTTTCCATCTGTAATGTTTACAGGATACAACAATCCATGTGTAGGTACCCACATGAAAAAAGAGTCGAGTCAAGAGACCCTAAAAGCCCTTATGCATTATTTGTTTTATTGGCATATGATTGTGTTTAGTTGGATATAATGGCCAATTGTATGGAAATGTGTGGTAATCAAGGGGCTGAGTTACACAGACATTTGCATGAGATCACTGTATAACATTCTCCCTGTCTCTCTCAATGCACAAAAACCAGTGCCACAGAGAGAACCAGAGAGGGAGAAAAACGAGAGCCTAATGCTTCCCTATCAACTGGCATCAGATGAGCCCATCTCACTATATTTTCTCCATTTGTGTTGCCCTCGTGACTCACTAAACGTATGGGTGTGGTTTAGATGTGTAAAACTGCCTGCAAAGCCACACCGTAGGCTAACGAACCTGATTCTGACAGGCTGGCACCAGTCTTGCTCCAGTATGGGTGGTCAAGTCAACAGTGGATGAGTATGGTATGGTATGATATGTGGTAATATGGTATGAATAAAGAAATCGTTTTGGCCGCCTATCTCGGCATGTTTTAGACCAGCTTGATGTTTTAACGTTAGCTATATTACCTTGAGTTTCTCTCTAAAATATTGTAGATGCATATACTTTCCTACTTGGTCCCCTAACATTAAGAGTCCTCTACCTTGTTTTGTCTTGCACAACTATGAAGCTAGCCTCCAGGGGGTGGGCCGTGGTCATATCCCAATACATACCCAAGTTGTCATAGTCAACGTTTTTAACTCGTTGCAGATCACTTGTGCTTCATTATCCACAAATTCTATGGCACTTCCTATTCGGACATCTTTCCTCTGACGATTTTTCTTCCACCAAGTGATCATCATCATGCACAACAGGATCCAGCTGATACTGAGTCCTAGGTATCCTATCAGATATACAGGGTAGAACACCAACGCTGCTTTCCCAAAGTACATCAGGAATTCCATTAGAATGCGATTAACCGCACTCGCGTTCAACTCATCCGTGCTTCCCAGGATGGACCCTCCATCATCTGTGGCCCCTGCACGCATCTCGCCAGCGGATGAAAGAGGGTCGGAGTTTTGTTGAAGTCTACTGCGCTCCGCCAAGTCGCGGCGTCGCATTCCGGCGCTGTTTCCTTGCACCGTTTCCAAATATAAATAGTCTATATGGTTTTATTTCGTTGGTAACATTAGACAAAAGCGCCTTGCTAACATAGCATACTCGAATTGCGGCTGTGAATTCCAAGGGACTTCCGTGTCTGACTGATACTCGCAGGTAGACACTCCCAAAAATCCTCACCTGCGCCCTACAAAATCCACCAAGGTTGCGCAGCGCGCATTTGTGTCAATGGGGATGGTACGTAAGAAAATCCAATGGTGAAAATCCAATGGTAGAAGAAGTACCTAAAACCTACTTTAATTTAGTAGTCCACACAAGTATTTGATATTAAATGTGCTCAAGTAGCCTAGCCTAAAAGTTCAATATTATATATTATTATAATAAAGCCAAGCTACCTCAAAGAAAAAAATATATAACAGTGCTACATAATTTCATGGACAGATTACATGTCTGCATGACTAATGTTAGATGTTATAGATAAATGTAGTAAAAAGTAGGATATTTGCTTGTAATTGTATGGAGTCAAGTTCCCTAAAATGGAAATAATAAAATTGTACTTAGATAGCTACATTACTTGAGTAAAAGTACTTACTTTCCACCCAATTACATGGTGACAGCACCCATGATCCTACACCCCCCACAGCTAACCTGCAGGTGGAGCTAGAGATTAAAAGTCATGTCCTCATTTAGACAAAACCTTGGGTTGTTGATTTATACTACAGTACTAGGCTAGAGCACTAGTTTCCTCCACACCTGATCGATACAGAATAGTTTTCCTAACCGAAAGGACACTTTATGTTTGACACTGTGTTTCAATACCTTTCAAAAATGGATGCCAGTGGAAATGTATGTACACCATAATACATTTATTGACGACATAGAAGTCAATGCATTAAGGACTGAATGCTCAGAAGTACTGAAATACAAGAATACCATAGAATGAGTATATATATATATATATACATGTAATAATAATAATAATATTTTTATTTTATTTTACAAATGATAAAGTACATTTGATATCCAGATACCTTTCTTTTACTTAAATGAACAGTGTACTTTTTTATAGCACTGCCCCCTCATAGTTCCATGACTTGATCTGTTTGGATTATAACCCAAGGTGTATGAGTCGAATGAGGCAACAGCTCATCAACATTTGAACATTTCCACTGGGACTTGAACTTGAGCCAAACAGCTAAGTGACTCAACAGCAACACTCGCATATAGCCTATAAATCAAAATACATTGCTGTGCTTATCTTAAAAGACTGTCCTATTTTCTTTTGAATGATGAAAATGTCAGACATTAAGATGGACAACGTGTATTTATTGAAACAGATATTCAAGTTGCTTTCAAGCCAAGAAGAGTAATATGAGCATGCATACAGGTTTTATTATCACATGGTTTCCGAGAATGAGGCAGGGACTTTCCACCAGCCTCTCATTATATATTAACCCAACGCTTTTACAAGGCCATTATTCTATGACAGGGCTGCCTCAAAGTAGGGCCAGCAGGCGAAATTCGTCCCTCCACAGCCTTAATTTTGGCTCTCAAAAAGGGTTCCAGAGATCAGGTATTCTATTTGGCCTATTTTGATGCAATTTAACTATACTTAGGGTTTGTAAACAAACAACTATTTCAAGGTACAAACACTGCATTTAGACCTAAAATACTGTCATTTACTTGTTATACTTATTAAATTATCAATATCCAGTCGCTTGGCCCACCATCCACCACCCTCGTTACATTTCAGCCCTTGGCCCTCAATGTCAAAAAGTTTGGGCACCCCTGTTCTATGCAATCAGATCAAGTGCTTAAAATATCTCTGCCATCATACTTCAGACTCAGAGCAATGTACAGAACAATGCCTTCATAACAAATGACTGTTTTTCTCTTTTATGATTAACTCACACATAATCGGCAGTATATAAGATCGAGAGGTTATATAAGCAATATAATAATTAATTTTCAGCAGTAAATTTGATATTGGTACATGATTCAAATGCTCAAAACCAATTAGAAAATGCTCTTAATCATTAATTACACTAAACTTAGTTATTAAAAAGGTTTTAAGGCAGCAAATGTACTGTTAGGGATCTTATTGCTTGTTCCCCTGCATGCTCCACTACTTGAAGGTAATCAAATACTCAGGATAGGCCATTTGGTCATGGAAAATACTGAATATGCTTGGAGTAGTCAGGATGTCCACCACACTATCGTAGAGGTGATTGGCGTTGGAGCTCTTGGCTGGTGGAGCGAGCATGCCTGGTTTTCCCTGAGTGAAATCCCCAGTCAGGACATGGCAGAGGTACATGAACTTTTGGCCCTGGGGATCTGGTTTGGAGTATGTTTCAGATTTATCTGCATTCACAGTGAAGTATGTGCCATAGCCAATATCAACTGCAAAGAGAAGAATAGCAAAAGTTAATCCATTGATAATCACACCACAGAAAGCCATAGAGAAAACAGCAATTAGCATCAGAATTGGATGCTTGGCCTCGCCATCTAAGTGCTTGCATGAAAATTACATGCAGTAATTGGAGATATGCAGTAATCAGAGACATTGAAGTCGCTGATAGGTCTCAGTATATGGGCATGTCCCAGACTGACCAATCTCATTTTAAAGGACCATACCGGTGTAATTTTGACTTCTCGCCACTACCAGAGATTGTCCCTGTCTTTAATGTTGTGTGCATAGGTGTATGTTTTGGTAGGTCACAGCCTACCTTTCATTAATGTTGAAAAGAGGCGGAAACTCGAAAGTCGCTAGGCTGGTAATTCACCTTTGTGAAAACCACAACACCTTTTAACTTTTGCTAAACGTTACTGTATTCATCTAATACAAGCCATTCAAATTCGTGCATCAATTGGGAGCTCCCGGGAATTAATAACAAGCGCACCCAACTGAATGTGAAGGGTCGATGTGTGGAGCTTGTAGTGGAGTTTTAGCAAAAGTAAACAGCACCGTGGTATTCACAAGGCTGAATTACCTGTGACAAGCAACTTTCAAACAACTTTCTCATGTTCATGTTCTCATGGAGTGTTTTTCCACCCCTTTTCAACATCAATGGCAGCGTGAACGGTGTTCAGTAAGGCAGGCTGAGATCTACTAAAACACACACACCCATGAACACAACATTAGTTATTAAAGACAAGGTCAATCTCAGAATTACATCGGTGTGGTGGTCCTTTAATGAGTATGGACTTTTTCTTTTCTTTTTTTTGAAAATCCTATATAGACACAATGACAGAAAGATCCAAGTTTTAGCATTTGAGAGGGAGCAGTTTTGCTGGTTTTACAAAGCTGGTCCCTGTCTGCAACTCGCTGACTAAACTGTAATTTACAAACCTTTGTTCGGATCTTGTTGTCCGCCATAACTGCGGTTGAAGCCGCTGTCGTTGATGCGGGCTACATTGGAGTAGCACGTGCCGTGGAAGAGAAGTCTCTTGTTGTTTTGGTGACCGTTTCTTCCCTCCATGTCCTGCTTCTTGACCTCAAGACTCTTCCACATGCTAGTGTTCTGGATCCTCTCAATCTGAGGGGGAAAAGACTCATTCAAGTCAAAACCTAAATACATTGTGCCTATGTATTTCGTATTTCGTACATTTGTGACATAATTATAGCTGATTGCAAACTTAAGTCACACCTTTGTCACAATGTGACAAGTGCCTGGTAAATAAAAAATAAACAACTAAAATTAGAAATGTCAAAGCATTCTTCTAAGGTCTGCCAGAAGACATGTAACCACTGAAGGAAACGGAAGGTTTTTCTATATACTGTAGTATATTCAACTTTGCAGCAAAGGAAAAACATGTTATCACAGTGTGGCTGTGACGAGGCCAGGACAGCTGAGAGATTGGTGTCACATATTATTTTATTGGGTGCCGTTACAATACAGCACAAGTATACCTGCTTTAAAACAGACCTACCTGTATTGTACCAGGAAACACAAACCAGTATATTTGTTTTTTCCCCCCCAACAAGAAATATTCATTATAAGCCCACTGCCAGTCAGTATTACTTCCTGGCTTTGTGCCCAAAATGTATGAATAATAAAATACCGGTGCACACATTTCTGTCATGCACATGTAAGATGTAACAAACAGTGCATTTGCAGATAGGAATGGGGAAAGGGGCTATTTGTTGTCAAGTGGCGGAGAGAAGGAGGGAGGAAGGGCATATGACAGAGAATGCGGGAAGGTGATTGAGCAACGTGATTGGGAATTGTGCAACCTAGACTTGCATATGTGCAATGGGCCCAATTCAGACTTGAGATAAGTGCGTGGACACACATAGTCGTATTCAGACCTTCAACTTTTCCTTATTGTCTGGTGCCATTATTTAAGCGTGTCCTTATGGAATTCATTATCCAATCGAAATGTAGGCCTATTATTTAGGATCAGTGGCCTTGGTCTATCTTGATATTTGTTCTAATATTGTTTGCTTATTGTATCTTTCATGATACGGTCAATGTGAAACATAAAACTGTTACCACAGTTAACAATGCATGAGACGTTTACACCACGGCATTCTGTTTAGGGTATGCTGTAGTTGACTTGTTAGTACCGACTCATCCAGGATGGTCAGCTGGAGAGGCGAGCTTGCCGTCTGTGCGCAAATCTGTCCACTGCCTCTCACCTGCCCAAATCTGGGGTTTTTTTGTTTGCGTTGTCGGTGCGGAGATATTTTGCACCATAAAGGGCTGCATTGTGCTTGGAGACTGCCGCAACGAGACCTGTCATTCATTGAAAAAAAGTTAATCTTCATTTTGGCCCGTTTCTCTACTTTTTCAGTCTGTCCTGAGAGTGATCACGAGCTGCTTATATCCGATTGCTGGCTGATTGGGTGTGGATGTTACTTGAATAATGGGGGCGACAGTGGCTCAGGAGGTAGAGCCATCCTCTGGTAATTTGAAGGATCCCGGTTCGATCCCTGGCTCCTCCTGGTAGCGTGTCGAAGTGTCCTTGAGCAAGACACTTAACCCCTAACTGCTCCCGACGAGCAGCTTGGCACCTTGCACGGTTGCCTCCTCTGTCGGTGTGTGAATGTGTGAGTGAATGCGTGAATGTGAGGCATAAATTGTAAAGCGCTTTGGATGAAAGCGATATAATAAATGCAGCTATTTACCATTTGCCTATTCGTCTCACCTATGTCATACCTCAGCCTCAAATGGTGTTTCATGACGAATGGACCATGGCCCATGGATTTTCAAATCCGTTGCACAAAAGTTTTAAACATTTGAAAACAACACAGAAATCCCTGGCCGGGTCGACTCTTTACAATTAAAGGCAAGTGTGTTTTAAAGCGGATGAGGGAGACATATCCGTTGTAAATGCTATTGCCCAAAACTTCCCCAAGAAACAAACCTGGACCAGCTATTCAAATGTATCTGTTGCGCCACCCCAACTTCAGAAATAAGTACCTGCGTAGCGAAGGTCTGAATACAAACATCTTCTCCTGCGTATATTTTGTATTGAGTATGAGGACTTAAGCACAGGTGCTTAAGTCCTACACTCTGAATTGGGCCCAATGAGCGTTTCTAGAACTTTCATTCTATGATCAGGAGTATACCTTGTAATAAGGTGGAAATAGCTTCAGGTGTGTGCCCTCTTGGAGTGGGAATCTGGAAATCATGTGTGATTTGCAGCAAGTGTGTGAGCTCTAGGGGTGTAAACATTTTGTGACTGAGCAGGGTAGGGCCACACGCCCAGTCGGTGGGCCGTGTTTAAAGGTTGTGTCATGAGTGTCTCTTGGTTCCGGCCCTGCTCCCGAATTCGCATTATTCTAACTTTGATTAAACAACTCAAAAACACAACAACCCCTGGAGATTAGCTCGAGTTTAACGTACTAACCAAAATAGCGTGCGTTGATTAAAGTGCACGTTACATGGAGACTACCATACCTTAACGACAGTGCCTTTGGATGAGGCCTGGAACTGGGTCAGGACTTTGTTGTACTCTGTACTTCCGGGCTGGATGGGGAAGGACTTACAAAGAGTGTTGACTGGCATAGCTTCCCAGTACTGAGGCACACCGTGATGAGCTGGAACCATTAAACATATAACAGATTTAAATTCACTGAACTGGTGTTTCGATCTTCTTTTTTCTTATGTGTTTTATTATTTTATTATTTGTATTATTATTCATTAAATTTTATGTCTTATGTTCTTATTTACCTTTGTACATTTTCTTTCAACCATTGCTATGTACTAGTAGTGATGTTGACAATCATGTAATTTTCCCCCAGGGATCATAAATTCAGGATCAGAGTAGGGGGGAGCACTTGCTGGTCCCTGGCTGTGAGTGTTTGTCAAATAAATAAGTGGCCAGAATTTTATGTTTAGGAAAATATAGAATATGTAACGCTAGCATAGCGTTACATATTACAGCTGGGGACCAGCAAGGGAGACACAGGAGAGAAGGATCTGGTGGGACCGGATCCCAGGCCAGCGGGGGTACATGTGGTTCCGGAGGCAGGGATCTTAACCACTACACCCATTTTAAGTCTGCATCAAATCCTCATTAAATAAATATAAATTTTATACTTTTTTTGTGTAAGGAGGAAGGAGAGAGGTTGGGGTGGGGTGGTAGGGTTTGGGGTGGGTTAAGGAGATGCTGAGGAATGAGATACTTTCAATAGCTGCCTTTCATTTTCGCTATAGCGTAGTCTGTGATTGGCGAAGGTTACCTAGTTTGTCAATGCGATTGACTCTGAGGCTGTTGCCCTGGACGTCGGTGGCAGGTCCCTCTGGCAGTTTGACCTTGTACATCTGACCCTGGATAATGACTTCCACGAACGGCTGATTCTTCATCAAAGCCTGCTCCAGATGGAAGTTGGAGGTGGGGTCGAAGCTCTGGAAATGAAGCCCCTGAGGTTCATACTGCCATTCGGCCATAGAGCCTGCCAGTTCCACGTTCTTCCTGAATTCCTCCTCTTCTCTGGCCCTCTTCAGCATGTTATCTATCTCAGTGGAGGCATTGAGCACATCCATGCTAAGTCCCTCAATGGTGAGTAAGGCTTGAGGTTGCTTGTATTCTATCCGCACGCCCATGGTGGCCTGGATGTCAGCAATGCGCTGACGGTCAGAGGTGGAGAGGCTGAGGATGGCACTGTCTTTAATGTCCTTGCTGGCCTGGTACTTGAGTATTAGGTCGCTGATCCACTTCTTGGCAGAGTCAACTTTGGCCTGTGAGTCACCGCAGATGTGAAAGCAAGCCGGATCCACCTCCTGGCTCAAAATGACAAAGTCTTGATCTGTCTGTGGCTTGCTATCGGTAGCACTTCCCCCAGTGAAGAATGCTGGAAAAATTAGTTCTAGATGTCATAGGCAATAAGGCATTTAACAGTATATTGGGCTTGGGAAGCTGATGCCAAATTTCTTGAGTATACTGCTATATGTAGAGGATCACTTTGTTTGACTGTGCGTGTTAACAGGCGGATTTTTGAGTAAAAAGATTGTTTCGAAGTCTTGTGTGAAAATCTCTCGACCATCATGGGAGACACCTTGACCATTATTTTTCTCCCCCTCTCCATTTTTGTACATTTTGTATGTTTTAGCAGTTTCTCTATGCAATACAATAGATGTGATCCTCCAAAGATGGCAACCAGCGTCCGTAGCAACCCATAGCAACCATCTAACTTCCCGAGCCCGATTGTAAAAATATAGGGATAATGGTACAAAGAAGTCTCAATATGCATTGTGAAGCTAAAAAAGAGGGTGTCATACAGCCTACTGAGTTATGGCTTTAGAGGTGCACCAATACCACTTTCTGCTGAACAGGTACAAGTACTTTGTTTTAAGTACTCACCGATACAGAGCACCGATATGAGTATTTTACTTGATATTTAAACACATTTTGACAGCTACTTTATTCTGTAGAAAACTTGAGGGGGGAAACATTCTATATAAAGACAGTTACACTTTTAAGTTTTATATAAGCAAATGCCAACCTCCCATTTTATTTTCTGATTTAACTGATAGATAATACTTTCATTACCATTAAATGGCATTGCACTAGTATGAGTACTTTACCCTGGTATCAAGTCGATACGAATTGGCATCAGTGCACCTCTGGCTTTAATCATGTAATCATGTTTCAGAGTAGTGATCTACGATCAGTAAGCAAATCCACTTACACATTAGTCATTAGGAGTTGAAAGCCATGATTGTTCCTAGATTAAAGGATAAGGCCAGTGTAATTTTATTTTTTTTCTTATTGTCAATATAGATGAAAAGACCAGAACCTACAATTTATTTCTTCTACTCTCAATAGACTTCCTACTATCTCCTACCCTTAGGCACTCTCAACCAGGGAGCCATACATTCCCATTGTATGCCAAAAATCATTACAGCTCGCAAACACATATTTCCAGTTTTAAATATCAGTGTATTATCATGAAAAACAGGGGCATTGTAGTTATTACAATATTTACTACAAAAGGCAACAAGCTCCATCGATCTATAGTAGTAAAAAGAACAGCATAGTCCTCAAGCATGCACATTAAACTTAAATTCAGGAAAAACTACAATGCCCATGTTTGCATCGCAACGATTAATTATGCTGACCAAAGCAACAGTACAGTACTTGTTTTAACTCTTTTTTTGACAACAATGGAGTTCTATGACTTCTGAATACACCTTTTCTAACCTGACTACATAAACATTCTAAATAGGCACCCTTTGTATTTCCTGTTGCAATGTTTGTTAATATAGTTGCTGACAGGAAATAAACAGGGGCCAAAGCTGTTCCCCTAACAACGGAATACTTCTGAAAAGGTCCATAAGAGCTACATCTGGTGTTGGCTAGATGGACCATACTTGTAAGTAGAAGAAATACATTGTAGATTTTAGTCTTTTCATAGGCAATGTGGACTGGTCTTATCCATTAATATTTTACCATCAAAAGTAGCCATTTAAGCTACTTGACTATCCTCAAGAGAGGTCCTCTGAAACGGTTGGATGCAAATTCACTATATCCAAATTTTCAATCCTAGTAAATACCAGGTGTTATTTCATTTACATACATTTTATTTTAGAGCCGATGTTTCCCCAGAAACCTTTATCCTGAGGATCGATGTCTTCTTTCTTTTGCATACTGCTGTGAAAGTCTTTCAGCATGGCAGGCTGAAAGATGATTATCCGGACAGTCTTCAGGGGACTCTGAGTATTCTGGCTCACCACATCCACCACTGCATCCAACATGGCATCTGCTACCTGGCCGGCCTTTGCGCTGCCTTGGCCTAAAATGGAAAAATTTGAATTAGTGTTTTCTGGAACAAGGTGAAATACCAGTAGTGTACAAAAAGCCTACAGAACAAATACCTGGTTCTAGTACCTTGTACATCGCTTAAAAGACCATACCAGTCTAATTTTGACTTCTTGCCATTAGCAGAGATTTTTTTGTGTGCATAAGTGTTTGCAGTGTATACTTTAGTAGATCTCAGCTGACATTTTTAAACGTCATTCACTGCCATTCATGTTGAAATGGTATGGAAAAACACTCTGATAATGTTAAACACACCAATGTTGACAAAAAGTTTCAGGTACATTCTGTAAAGTTTATTGAATATGGACAAAACGTAAACAATCACAATATCTCAGAAATAAAGCAATTTCTGGGGGAAAATGGTCAAGGTTTATGTAAAATATGTGGCCGATGCTGCCAATGGACAATGACATTGAGTAACACTGGTATGGTCCTTTAACTAGTCCTGGTTAATATGACGTGCACAATGAGTCTTTGTTAACGGGAAAAACACAACGTTTGTTTTCATGAGTCATATTCTGCGGTTAGGACTCACCTGTGCCAATAGCAGGGAAGGAGACAGAGGTGTAGGAGTTTGCCACACACATTTGGAGAGCATCTTTCACGACCATGCGGATGTTGCTGGGGTCAGTCTGGCCAGCCAGGTGGAGGATCTTCTGACACTTCAGGTTACCAGGCTGGGTCAGTATCATGCCTGGGTTTGGCTGCGACCCTTAAAGAATGTACGGTGTTTAATTTCTAGTTAAATCATAATATTGGCTATATTACAGTAGAAAGAATAAGCATGTGCTTCCCAAGTTTCTGTCATTTTTTAATTACATTTTTAGTAAATACATTTAAAAAACAAAACAAAAAAAACAACAACATTACATAACACCTAATATAGATAAACACCAGAGCAAATACAAAAATACTGTTTTTTAATAGCAACAAAACTGTCAAAACCCTGCTGATAAACAGACACTTTAACTGTTAGTAAACAATTACATTTTGGCTCTGGAAGTCTCCAGGAACAGTCTGGATGAAACCACCAGATGCATTCGGTTACCTTTGCTTTGTCAAATGCTTTCATCCAGCATGTCCCTGGAGTTTTCCCGCGAAAGACAGTGGAGTGCAATAACAGTCTAACCAGGTATGCAGATCCTGATGCTCGAGAGCCGCAGAGACGATACTAAAGTATGTGGATATTTCAAGTTTTGAGAGCTAATTCTATGATTTCAACTCAAAAGATCTGTGTGAATTTTGGATGTGGAAGCCGAGTTTAGCCTACAAGATGACTTTGATGAAAAAAAGGGTCTATGAAGTCCACCGTAGTTAGTAGTAAAATTCCATTTAGATCACATTTTGCTACCAAGTACTTTGGTGGTTTAGTGTTTAATACACCAGGAAATACTTGCGGATCCCATGAAAGTTATTATATTTGCACTGGCAATTTTCCCTTTGCTTTAGAATGTAGTATATCGGGTCTGGATAACTTAGACCCCATTTCTTTTACTGGGATGTCATCTATATACAGAATTTAAAGCTGGGTCAGACCTGCCTTCTTCCCGGTATAAGTTCTCTTCGAGGACTTCTTTATTGTCACAATGGAGTGCATCAATTTTTTTATTTATTATTTTATTATCAGTGGCAAAGGTTCTTACCAAGCTGTTGGCACTGAACCTCTACACTTTGACCAGCTGCATCCAGAATGGCCTTGGATACTCCTGGTGGAGTAAAAGATAGGATACAAATATATGAAATAGCAGGTGCATTATTTGTTTTTACCTCAATTCACCCAAGGTAGGTATGCTGAGCTCACTTGCTCGGTTATGGCTAGACGGTATCTGCATTTTGTTGGAATGCATTATATGAAAAATCGATAATAACACAAATATTTTTTTTCATATCCGTTTTAGGTTAGGGTGGGGCATGATTTCTCCAGAGAGGTTAAGGTTAGGGTTAAGGTAAGGGTTAGGTTTATAAACAACTTCTGAGGTGAAAAAATCAACAAAATGCAGATACCCTCTAGCCATGACACACTTGCATTTCTAGAACCTCATCACAGTTCAAAATTAATGCGCTTGTTTGGCTTTCTGGCAGAAAGAGTCTGAAGGCAAACATCCCCCGTGTGCCATTGACAATGACCCAGAAAGCCGACTTTATGCTAGCAAGCCTTTCTGTCAATGCCTCTGCCTATGGTTAACAAACAGTGAATATTATGTGACAGCATGTGTGACAAAAAGGCTGGCTTGCTAAGCAGACATCTCACTGTTCCCAAATCAATAACTTTTTTCACGTCAAATATGCGTGGTAGCTATCACTGTCAGTCGTAGCCTCAAGTAACGTGAAGTACATTCATTGTTGCAAGTTGAATTGCAAGGACGGGATGTAGCCACATGGAGAGAAAAAGCCTTGCACACATTTATGTAGTAGCCTAGTCTATTAATCAAAGTCTGTCTAAGGAGTCTTAATATACAATAGTAGCCTATATTAGACTACCTCTGGTATAGTATCTCTGGGACAAGTTTTGCAACAATGTTGCTGACCAGGTAGGACATGCTACATTGCGCCAAAAAGATAGTAGATTTTGCTACACTGACCCAGGAGCGCTCTGGCATCAGTGCGCTTTCATCAAACACCACCATGAATTGTTTTGCACTGCGTTACGCACGTATCATGCTAGTTATTCTGCAATTACGCACAGTATTATTGTTTTGGAGCGATTATTCTTTTTCCAAGTTAGAGCTAGCAAAGCAGATTGGTATGTGGAGAGGCAATTTATTCCTGGATTTGCATGATCCCTTCACTTATCAAGGCACATCCCATCCTCGCAATTCAACTTGCAACAGTGATAGTTACAACGCATATTTGATGTGAAAAAAGTTATTGATTTGGGGACAATGAGATGTCTGGCTAGCAAGCCAGCCTTTTCGTCAAACATACTGTCAGATCATATTCACTGTTTGTTAACCATAGGCAAAGTTGTTGACAGAAAGGCTTGTTAGCATAAAGTTAGCTTTCTGGGTCATTATCAGCTGGCATCAGTCAAGTGACAGGTGGTTGTCAAGCGGTTGCTAACGTAGTGCAGAGGGACCATAATGAAAGTCAGCAGTGAGCAAAGCATAAATAACATATTTCTTTATATTTTAATGTAATGGTAATTAGCCCCTGCGTTGTACATTATTTTTCGACAACAACACACCTCGTCGTGTGTTCTCCCTTACTTAGCATTTGAACAAACTAGCTCACACATGCCTACCAAAACAGGGGCAGGTCCGGTCCATCCAGCTGGCTGTCCAGATGTCAAAGGTTATGATGAGCTCATGGCTGATGTTTAGGATGAACTTCT
Organism: Parasudis fraserbrunneri; assembly: GCA_900302295.1. Classification (NCBI taxonomy): domain Eukaryota; kingdom Metazoa; phylum Chordata; class Actinopteri; order Aulopiformes; family Chlorophthalmidae; genus Parasudis; species Parasudis fraserbrunneri. Next base: position 18,964 of record OMKL01043398.1, read on the forward strand.
CTCTCTCCTTAAAGTTCATTCTTTGCCAATGCTCCACATCCATGGACCATAGCACTGCACCCCTGCTGTTCAACTGGCCTGAGGGAGGACAAATGAGCAGTTACAGTTATCTCTCTCTCTCTCTCTCTCTCTGTGTGTGTGTGTGTGTGTGTGTGTGTCACAAAGGCATAAGCCTAATCCACCAACACTAAAGCATAATTCCAAAGCAGCACAGCACAGAGCTGCAGGAAAGAGACTAATGTATTAGGGGGGGTTAGAAAGAGAGAGACGGGGAAGAGAGACGGAGGGAGCGAGAGAGAGAGAGAAAGAGAGGAGAACCTCTTAGCACCATTGTGTTGTTACTGAAACACCTGTAACAAGATCTGATC
>OMKL01043399.1:0-22086 GCA_900302295.1 Parasudis fraserbrunneri
TAAGGCGTTTGGTCCGAGTCTGTTTAAGATGATCAAACAACCTACAAGTGATCGGGTTACAAGTGTGAGAGGTATAAGTACCGAGTAGTGCAAGACACAACCACCATCATAAGTTAAAACAATGTGCAAAAAAATAAAAATTATACGACTAGTGTGTAGCCTCTGGTATGTGCAAATACTTATTAATGTCCGTCAATAGCATCTATAATCAGTAGGGCAGCCACACTAATTACTATTGCTTGCCCGTCAGCGCTCAATGTTCGGTAGGCTAAGGCTCAGAAGCCCAGCTCCGATAAGAGTTCCGAGCTCGGGGGGAGGGATGCATTGTGTAGTCTGATGGCCGTCGGTAGGAATGATTGTATGTTGGTTCTTGAGGTTGCGGGCCACAGATTTTCACTTTGTTCTACTTTGTAGCAGTGCAGTTATTAGCAATGGCGGGCGACCGCTGGACAAGGAGAAGCGGACCTGTGCAACACTAGTCCACTCTTTAAAACCTACTTTCACAAGTAGCCTACTTTTTACAATTGCAATTTTATTTCTTGTTTTTTATTTTCCCCTTCAACTTGTTCTGTTTCTTGTATTGCAGAGCTATTTTATTTTTCAACTTTTAACAAATTTATTTTTGTATTTATACATGACAATGAACTTTTTAATTACTGTTTTTGAAGCATTTGTACCTTACTTACCACCAAGGCGAAATAAGGGCAGAGGTTATGTAATCAGTCCTGCCTGTAAGTGAATACGTTTGTAAGTATGTAAGTCTAAGTGAGTAAGTAAGTCCCGTGAATGCAATACCTCGAAAAGCAATGGCCGGATTGCCATGAAATTTGCTGTGCACATTCATGACTCCAACAGGAATAAATCTATTGATTATGGTGACCCCATGACCTTTCCTCTAGTGCCCCATCAGGCCAAACCTTCAATTTTCAAATGAGCATATCGATGGCCGAAGAACAAAACCTCTTATCTGCATAATTTTCTGATTGGCGGATTTCAACAAGGAAGGCTGCTCCTATTCAGTCTTTTAGAACAGATTGGATGTTTTCGATATGCCCATCGATATGTCCCGTTAGTCATACAGTCACAACGTTTTCTGTGAATATTCATGACCCCTAGAGAGAGAAACCTGTTGATTTTGGTGACCCCATGACCTTTCCACTAGCACCACCATATGGATTTATAGCCTGGGTCTGTTGAGACTGGCAATATCGGCATTTCTTGTTTCTGTCATCTACATAGTAATATTAGGAGATTGTTAGTCCTACATTCCTCTAGTTTTGACAGGTGATTTATGAATAGGATAGTATTATTATTATTATTATTATTATTATTGTTATTATTATCAACAGGTTGAATGTTGAAAATTCACACCTTCTCCCTCCACACTGTAATGTTTTAATTATGTCTGATCATTAAATAAAATGCATAAAAGATATGCAGTGTTATTTACCATGTAGAAATGAAACAAAGCCCACATCCAAAAGGGTGTAGGTTATATATTCGTGGGAATACAGTAATGTGCAGTAATACAAAATGTGAAGACTGCATACTTCTCTCCTGCAGTTAAAAATATTTATTGGACTATATTACACCACTGTGTTTTGGCCTTTGCCTTCATCAGGGTGTAAGGGGGTTCATATTTACCCAAGTGTGACAGCAGGCCACTGTTTGGGTTCAATAGGCTCCGTGTAACACTAGAGGCTGTCACAGGATGTCACTTCCTTCTTTTAGAATTTATATTTTTTGGAAGGCATTTTGAAGGACTCTTCATTCAGATGGGGGCAAAGTATAGAGGGCATTGCAATTGAAAGGTGTAATAGCCAGGATCAGAGGCCTGCCCAGAGGGAGATCGAGGCCTACTTGAGAGTTGGCAACCACAACAGTTCTCACCTGCAAATCCATATTGCTGCCTATGGCCTGTAAACACTATACAAATAATAAACTTGACTTGACCCAAAAACATTGGTCCCTGGATGCAACACAGCAATAATCGGGTAAACAGCCTATGAGTTGAAGTGGAAAATACTGATTTAAAAAAAAATCATATCAGTGGAAAATCCAATATGGCAGACGTCATGGGCCCTTATGGCAAATGTGTTGTCCATGAGAAGCTGTATCTCTGGGCACAAGTTTTGTGACTGTACAACTGATGGGCTAGATGATCTCATTTGAAATTGGAAAGTGCGGCCTGTTGGTGGTGCTAGAGGGAAGGTCATGGGGTCACTACATTGGCTGTGTGCCACGTTTCATTAAAAATTACTAATCGGGTTCTATGGATTGATACCCACTAGGAATAATAATAAAGAAGAACACTGACAATTACAATAGGTACCTACGCACCTTTGGTGCTTAGCCCCCAATTATTAGTTAGCAATGGATCCTAACAGCTGCAGGGCTAAATATTACTACTAGCTTTGTGCATCCTCAGTGTGGTCTGTGATGACCTCTAGTGGCTGATGTTTGAAATACTGCTGGCTAATAAAAGGTCCCATGCATGGAGGTATTGCTTTCAGGGTTTATCCCCATGTTAGGGCATCAAGTAGTTGGATGTGCTTCTCACGGTAGAATCCAACCAGGTTGGATACCCAATTAATTACAATAAATTAATAAATACTGTATACTATATATATACATATAACGTATAATAATTGAGAGAGAACCTTTAACACAGGAAATAAACTGCCCCAAACTTGAGCTTGTTTTAAAGGGATAGTTCTGATTTTTGGAACCCTAGCCCTATTTCTTACTTACCAATGATGATGCTGATTGGTAGAATCCTTTCTATGCACAACCCATGCTGTTCAAGGTAAAATAACACTTTGCGAATGTCACAGTTTTATAAAGTTCACATTTTAATGGCATGTGTTGGTGACACGGTACAAAATGCATTCAATATGTAGAAAAGGCAAGCACAAAAGGCTATGGTTGAAGCTGGAAGTGCTGAGATATGCTTTGAACCACAGTCATTATAGAAAGAGAGATACAAAGTTATAATCAGAGATTTGACCAGTGATTCAGTTTATTACAAAATTGTCAGTCTTAAAAAAAAATCATGTATCTAACATCTACAGGAAGATACAGGAAAAAAATGATCAGGGTCCACATTTGTTTTTATATGCATTAGAAATTAGATTTTTAGACTAGGCCTTTAAAAAACAGCAGCAAATGAATAGTGGTAATTATGAATACTGTAGACCATACTGGCAGTTGAACTCGTATGGAAGTACAGTCATTATAGTGGTGAAATCACAGTATTAAAGGGTCAAGACGAATCATTCCAAAGAGAGTTGGTTCCCAGATGGTTGAGGATTTAACCAAACAATGGACCCAAACCTTATTATCTAATTGCATGCAGTATCTACCTACAAAGTCAGTAACTACCTATCTACAAAATCCATTCGTCGATGCTCTTTCAGTGGTGGACTGCCACAGGGATCAACAGCAGCCCTTTGGAGAACGGATAAACAAAATGCTAGCACGCTACTAGCTGCTGCCACTGGTGGAACGATACCACCTGAGAGAGCTTCGGTGTGACTGCAATAAGGCACATACCATCCTTCATTACATGTTCATTCGCAATGCAAAGAAAAAGTCTGTAAAACCAAGGGGTGGCATAGTGTTGTCCACTGGTCCAACTTGCTACACAAGCTAACTAGTTCAAGACAAATACATTGCACATAGTGGTTTTAGTGTTTGGTTGTTTGTTTGTTTTTACTTTGAAGGTTATATTTCCTACAAAGATGATTCAAACTGTGTGGAATTTGGCTGAGAGCATAGACTTCCTGTATCATGGCTGCTCCACCCTTTAAACCCTTCACCGTTTGGGCATGACGCACGAATAAAATGTGAGGCGAACGGGAATTGAGGCCTAATTCATTCATTAACAGTCAGTGAATGACTGCAGCTGACGTTAGCTCCAGTAACAATGGTTGCAAGATGGGGCAAAACAGCTGGTAGATAATAAGGGAAAAATAATTCCATACCGTTCAGGAATTATTGTCCAAAAGGTAAATGCTTGTTTTAGTGCTGCTATCTGGCTGGTCTGTGAAATGAATTTTTTGCCTTAGTAAAAAACGTAGCCACCAAATTTGGTTCCTCTGGAATTTACTGTCTCTGAGTTACAAATACTGAAGAAAAAATAAAGCAAAAAACAAACAAAAACAAAAAATATATATATAATACACCTGCAGTGCTTTGACCACTATCTGTAAATATCGGATAAAAAATATATATTATACATTTGTTTTAATACATTCATTGCATTTGGTGAATAAAGTGTTGCTGATACCGACTGTGATGATATCTTAGCCAGAATACCGTTTGCATTCGGTGTAAACACTCTCACTGGTTTAGTCAAAGGCCTTGAAGACTCCATGGAATCCATAGGGAATGTTAACAGGCACGTTGGCTCTTCCCAGCTCTTTATACGTCTTTGCATCCAAAATCAGCAGAAACGTGCCGTTATCCTTTAACAGAGGAAATGTGTCGGAATTAACACGCTGTATGAACACCGCCGACAGACATGCAAGGTATTCTGTAACTTAAAGGTCATATCAGACAGATTTTTTACTGTATCAAAAAATCAGCATCACGTGTCAGGGGTGGTTGGAAGGGTTGTCGACTGATACCAGTTGCCAAATGATAGCTTCGCCAGGTGCTGAGATTTCTGGCTTTCTAAACTTACTCTCCAGCCCATAATCTTTGTTTTGGAAGGCCCGTTAGAATTCCAATCTCCTCCCCCACACACTGACCGACTCACCGTGCATTTCAGGATGGCAATGTAATTTCAAATAGATTTGCTGATGTTGAATTCCTATTAGTCGCCAATAGAGGCAATAAAATTCTGGTCTGACCTTTAAATCGTGGTGACAGATAAGTCAAAACTCTTGTTCCAGGTATTTACACGACACAGTGTCTCCAAGGCGAGGGTTTTTGAGACACATACAGTAAATGGTACATTGTGAACATGGTTTGTTTCGCAAGACCGATATTTGAGTGCTCTCAAACAACTTTCAGAACTTGTATCGGATCAAATCCAAAACCCTAGCGTTGGGCCTACAAGGCTACCAAGGGAGCCACACCCCTCTACCTCCAAGCCCCACCCCCTCTACCTCTAAGCCACACCTCCTCTACCTCCAAGCCGTGGTTCCCTACCCACACCCTGCGCTCTGCAGCAACTGGATGCTTAGCCCTCCCATCTCAATGGTGACCTGGCCTCCGCTCCACCCCACCACAGCTTTACTCCCTCCTGGCCCCCTAGTGGTGGAACGAGCTTCCTACCGAAGTCAGGACTGCAGAGTCTCTCTGTCTTCCACATGAGACTGAAAAACCCACTGAAAAATATCTGATTCCTTGTCCTTGCACTTCTTCATTGTATTAGGGCTGCCCCCTCCTAATCGATTCATCGATCGGGTTGGTCTTTGGACTTTGTTAGTTGATTGGTCGCTTTTTATGCTTTTTACCATGCTGAATGAGTTATTTCCTGAAAAATCATAAGGACATCTCTGGTAAGCACGAGATAGTTGACAAATTCTATAACTATCAGTCGACTAAGAATTTCTTTCGTCGATGTTAGCTCTGCATCGTATTAGCTTCTTATTCTCAGGCTATCGACTGGGCACTGTTTACCTGCTCTTAGTACAGCTCTTTCTGACTACCGGCCATGTTGGTGACACCAGAACTTGAGCGTACCTTACCGTGGCACTGTGAAAGCATCTGTGAAACTAGAGACTACACATTTCCTTCTCTACTGTCTGAAAGACAGTATGGTGTCACTTTAACTCTAGTTACCTGTTCAACCTCCCAGAGAGGAAACACGTCTATTGTAAGACGTTCCCCTGGGACAACTTTATAATATATTGGGTGCCAAGCCATGCCATGACTGGCAACTGAACCCACAAATGATCTACCATAACAACACTGATCGCCGAATTCTTGACATAAGTCACAGTCACCGACGTATACACATACTGTAGGCGCAAATGAAAATGATTGCATTTTTTAAAGGTGAAATGATAAGGTATTTTTGAAATACAACAATAACCTAGCCCTACTCAGGACTCTGACCTATAGGGACTTACCACTGAGGGTGTGAGAACCACTGAGAGAATAACACCATCGTCCTCGTCCACTGCGTCCGGCGAGGGGACGAACACCGGTTCTGATGGGTAGAAGCCCTTCTGGTACCACACCTGAGGTCACACACACACACACACACACACAAGTCTATCATCATCTAGAACAACAAACCAACTGTATTTGTGATGCATTCCATCGTTTTCAGTTGGCAGTTGCAATGGCTCATTTGCATATTATGTAAATTTGCCTTTTTGAGAAGGGGGGGGGGGTCATCTGATTTTTAAAATAGGACAGTCAAATTCAGAGTAGAAGAACCAGAATATGGAATGGACGTTAGCCCAGCATGGAAGGAGGTGCAGAGTGTAGTCATTCAACATGCTGAACTCTGGCAGCAGGGGGCATTCTCTCTGCTGCTGCCATGAGCCTGGGAGGCCAAGTGGCCTCTAGTGGGCACCCGTCCACGTACTCTATATCTCTACTCCATGTCTCTATGTCCACGTACTCTATGTCTCTACTCTATGTCTCTATGTCTGGATTATGAAAGGGCCTCTACTGACACTTACTTCATTTGACATTGATTGAGGTTGGCTTATAGGTTGGGGTTGCAGCATTAGCATTGTAGCTAAATGAAAGAATACCTATACTGCCCCCCAACAAACAACAAAATACATTGAATACCAGAGATATTGACAGCACACAATATTACATAAATAACTTAAAGCTAGAATCTGTAATGCCGTCGAACAGCGACCTCTAGGCAAAAGAGCCCTGCTTGGTATTGCGCTTTGTTTACTTTCTTTGTTTTGGTTTGATGTATGGGTTGGAGTTTAGTAACTTATTATACTGTAAATTTCTCCAGACCTCTCTTGACAGAGCCTGAGGTGTCGCCAGCAGTAGCAACCCCTCCCCCTATCCCCACTGAAATCCAAACCCACACATCAGACAAAAACAAAAAATGTTATCAGAGCGCAGTATCATGTTGTCATATTTTGCCTAGAGGTCACACGCACACACACACACTGTCTCCCGCTCTCCCTTCACACATACTGACACTTCCACACACATATTTTGAAACATAGTCTGACACAGACACACACACACCTCACTATATTGCACTGTACATTCTTAGCACACTACATTCACCTTATAGTCAGGCATCCTTGCACTAGCTAAATGGGATGTCGACACCATACAGTTATACTGCACTATACATTATCTATACATTATCTATTGTATATTTTGCCTTATTTACACTAGGACACTTCCTTGTTGAGTACTGTTGAATTGTTGTTAAATTGTTTTTGCATTGTTGAGAGCTCGGAACACAAGAATTTAATTTCCAGCAATGACGGCTACTGTGTATATTGTTGTGCATATGACATAAAGGACTTGAGGTTGAACTGTTTGACGACATTACAGGTTCCACCTTTAACATCTGGGGAAAAGAGTTTGTGGGATCAAGGCGCCCCTTGATAAATACTAAGTACGAAGCACATTTTGGACGACAAGGCACATTTTTAGCGTGATTGCATTGGTCTGGAAAGCAGATTGTGAAATGAATAGAAGGGCTGACCGCCCTCTAGTTTGGAATTTCAAACACATCATTACAGTTGGAATACTGAACGTTTTACCAGGTTTGAACAAAAAGTGCTCAGTTCATAGTAGTGATACCAGGAGGCTGGCATTTCTGGAGGTGTCGCGGCCCTCACTCAATGAAACATCTGCGATGGGAGGTGCCCACTTGATCACAGAGCCACACTCCTACCAATAACCCTTTGACATCTCAGCTAGGATCCTGTGCCTGTACTCGCCCTAGTCTACGGCACTGGGGATAATGACATCATATTGTCTGTTTTGGAAAATGACAGGAATAAATGCATCGCTTTGTCACACTGAACAGGAGGAGGACAACAGGAGTGAAAACAAGTAACCCCACACACACACACCTTCAGTGTCTTGTCCTTCAAGTCCATCTTGAGCAGCGAGTCTCCGACTAAGTGTCTGAAGCCACAGCCGTAGAAGTAACGGTACGGCCGCGCGTTGTATTCCCCGTAGTTGATCCGGGGGAACTCCAGGCCTCCGTATTCGTGGAGGTCGTCTCCGTGGAGATCCTCGTGCTGACAGAAGACCTGCTGACACGGCAGACGGACAAAGAGGATGAGCATGACCGATTACAGCGGCTGGTAGTTCGACTGTCGTCGCGCCGCGGCAGTCGTCTGTCATGCGGAGGATGTCGGTCATAACCTTTGCCTACTGACAAAATATTGACATCACAGTGACCGGCTGAGGTTGGATGTGGGTCAGGTCTCCATGTGTAGCCGACGTGCGTCAATATGGGACAGCTAAAAGAATACAAAGTACTACACACGCCCCTGACCCGATGAGCGATGACGCGTCTCGAACCGCTTTCCGTATTTGCGCTACGATGTTTACTTCAGTACCAGTAACATATGTTACGTCATTGTGTCTGGGGCGGTGATGTTCTACTTTGGTTTGGCGATAACCTGAAAAATTCCGTTGTCCGTATCTTAAGCTCGTTTCTGACCCAATCTCAATGATTGACTGTACCTCTCGACAGTCCCAGTGTTTGCGAAGATGCGTGCGATTTTGACAACATTATTCACCACGTGCCGTATGAAAACATGGCGTTTTCAGATTAGATTTGTTTCATTTCAGGATATTTCTGCAGTACCGCCATCATGATGAAAAAAATGGATACTGTCACTTTTCTTGGACCACTTTTCTTTGTGAGGCTACATTTTTCCACCTAGTACACAATAAAAATGTTGGGTCAATGGAATTTTGAATGGGAAATATATGAGCCAACCATCAAAAAAGATAGTAAACTTTTCAACAATGTTGGAGGCTACATGTATACATACAGTACATATGGGAGAGCTGTAAGCCCATGACGACTATACTACACACCTCCCCAACTGAAGAGCTGCCTTTGAATTACCGGTACTTTCTATGTTTAGGACCCAGGACTGGAACTAGAGCCACAATGTTTATTTTAATGCTAACGCATTACACAATATGTTAATCTTGCATAATACCATAGGTTGTTGGGGAGTAGTTAAATGCTGCGGCATTTTGCAGTTAAACCGTCTTTTTCAAAGTAGTGTTAGTTTTTAGACAAACTTTTGTAAGAAGTCATTTGACTCCTTTCATTTGTGAAGCGGTTATGCGGTTGGGTTAACAACAAAACGGTGAAGGAAAGAAAAGAGTCTATCATTTGAAAGTCTGCGTAGATAATAATCATAAAGCGTTGTGTATTCCATCACCTTATCTTTATTGGTTTTGACAGCAGTTGCTTGACTGGAAGGCCTGGTGTTGAGGTTCACGCCTGTTGGTGTGTCGGCGGTGATGTTGAGAGGGAGGACGAAACGACGAGGGAACACCCTGCACATGGTGTTATATACCTGAGGAAACAACACAGCACGTGGTGTTATATACCTGAGGAAACAACACAGCACGTGGTGTTATATACCTGAGGAAACACACAGCACGTGCGCAGCACAGGTCAGCACATTCTGTTCACAGAAAAGGTATGTATGAACATGTATGTATGAGTCCCTTCCTTTTACACCTTAATAACCCCTTAAAATAACCTCATTAATTAAATAAGAATTAAGGTAAATTAAGAAAGAAGTGAAGTAGAATTGTGCATGGAATAAGTAAAATGAAGGGACAAAAACCCTGAATTTTATCAGTATAAACTAGGGCTGTAAATTGATGAAAATATGTTAATGCGTTAGTTGCATAATTTGCTTGCATTAATTGTGTTGACGCATATTTAAACAAAAATACGTAGCAAAATGTGGCTGTAGGGGCTGCGGTCATAAAAAAATGCATGACAAAATGGTTAGGGAAAGTAATCATAAGTACTTATCGGTCACAATAACGTTGATTGGTGATCCATTTTGTGAATAAATGTGTTCTCTGATGTAAAAATATTTTTGTTGGCAGACGGCTCCTTCGAACAATCTCTGTTAACAACACTGCTACCAAACATAATTAGCAAGCATAGCGTAGCTCGAGCTGTGTAACGTTACATAGTACTCCGCTGTGAAAGACCGCTCATCACTGCATCGTTTATACAACTTGGTTTAATTCGTTTGGAAACGTTGTATTATGAAATAAGACATTCAGGGGATGTCTGGTCACGTATTATTCTCCCAGTTTGCATGTCAGAGTGATCCAGGAATCCTCTAACCCGGCTGGATGTCAAAGCTATGGGAGGCGGTTGGGGTCAAAAAGGGTAATGCAATTAATTGCATAATTCTTTTTTAACGCATTAAGGTTTTCAAATTAATCTAAAAAATTAACGCATTAATATTGACAGCCCTAGTGTAAACCAATTACAACCCCTGAATTTAAATTAAGCTCCTTAATCTACACTGACATTACTGATTAAGGTGCTTAACCCCTGACTGAAATTAAGGCATGTTTAAGGAGTGTGTGCATAGATCAAGGCATTTTCAAGTCCCTTTTAAGGGATGATTGTTCCCTTGTGGTGTGTGTGCGTGCGTGCGTGCGTGCGTGCGTGCATGCTTGTGTGTGTATTGGGAAATATATGCCTTTTCTTCTTCATCTCCTGTGCTGTGAAAAAGTAACTACGACACTTTCCAGAAGTTGTGTCTGTTAGGAATGTATTGGCAGAATGTGCTTGTGTACACATTCATAGAATATTCCCTTTGGCTAGTTTTAGTATTCATAGTACTCCCTGCAGTACAGTCTTTTCAGTATGAAGGTTCAGTATGCTTAACTCTTTGATGGTCAAGTAGGTATTATTTTTTTTGGTACCCCTTCATTAATCTTAAAATCGCCGTATGTTGCATTGTGCGGCATTGCGCCATACTGTATGGCAAAGCGCATCACGAGAACACTATGAATAATATGCATGTCTAGTATTCATTCTTTAGATGCAATGCACCTCATAGACTGGCAATGTCAATAACGCTGCCCCTAGTGGCGGCTGACAGGCATGGCACTTTGTGTGAGACTACTGTAGTTCAGTCATCTATGACGCCGTGCGTCCATCTCCGCGGCACTGACCTCATCCAGTGCTTCTCCTGACTTGCGCAGGTTCTGAATGAGGAAGTTGTTAATGGCCTGGCCGTCGTCCGAGCTGCACATGTCAAGCATCAAGAAGCCGTCCTCCTCGAACGCGTTGATCTGATGGAAGGTGGAGAGGGCTTTGGTGTGGTACTTCACGGAGCTGACCTGGGACAGAGGTTAGGAGACATGGTTACGTTTCATCAGTTCAGAATCGCCGAGTGGAAATCTCCCCTGATCTGATCACAGATCAGTCATTTTGATTTCAGAACATAGATGGAGGTCCCTGAGGGTCACATGAAGTAGCCTAGTTCAGGACTACGTACTGAGAGTCATATGAAGTAGCCTAGTTCAGGACTACATACTGAGAGTCATATGAAGTAGCCTAGTTCAGGACTACATACTTAGAGTCACATGAAGTAGCCTAGTTCAGGACTACATACTGAGAGTCACATGAAGTAGCCTAGTTCAGGACTACATACTGAGAGTCATATGAAGTAGCCTAGTTCAGGACTACATACTGAGAGTCATATGAAGTAGCCTAGTTCAGGACTACATACTGAGAGTCATATGAAGTAGCCTAGTTCAGGTCTAACAGTTTCAAACGCATTTTTAGAATGCTATACAACTACCTACTCAATGAGAAGAATTTTGTGAATGTAATCTTATTTGCCGATAGGCCGATGGCAGTGAACAAGGCGCATATCAGCAACATCTGTGTATCCCTACTGATAATACATTTTCTGTCACAAAAAAAAAACTTGTTCTGTTCATCGGGCCGATGCTGATAAAAAAAAAACTAAAACAAACAATCAACAATATATGTTTGCTGATGTACATCTGCCCAGTTTTGCTGAATTGAATTCATTCCATTTCGAACATGTAATAAATTATAAGTAGGAAAACAAAACAAGAATGACCATTAAAATGAACAGAAACCACATACAGGTAATTCATTATATATATATTATATAATTATATATATATATAATCATGTCTGAAAAGGAGTACGAAAAAATATACTCAAGATATGGTCACCGATATGAGGTGCATCCCAAATTGACATCTCACCTGTCCTGTACGCTTGTCGACCAGATGAAAGACTGTGTCCTGAGTGGGATCCCAGTAGATGCCTTCGCTCAGAGCTTTCCCCCTCAGCTTGCACGTGACTATCTTCAACAGGTCCATCTTTATTGGCTGCTCAATGAACACCACATAGTTCTCAGACATAGCTAGAAGGAAAAAGGCGCACGGAGGGGAGTTCAAGGAACAGTTCCAACTGTGCGACAAATGGGATGGGTGCAAATATTTAGAAGTAATGAAGTCGATGGGGGGGTGGAGTGTTAGAGGGAAGGTTAGAGGAACACCATATCCCAAAACTATAAACATTTTCTGTCATTTCACTGAGTTCCATTTAGTCCTTCCTGGAATATGTGACGTCATAATGACATCACACATTCCAACACATTAACTCAATAACTCTCAAACCAAATGAATCTGTACAAAACAGTTTTATAGCTTGGGGATATGTGTGAGATTGTGGGCATAATAAAGCAGATTTCTTTTTTTAGGGTTTCGTGACATTAATCTGTGTAAGAGAGTGTTCCTTTAAAGGGATAGTTCGGATTTTTGGACATTAAGTTGTATGAAATACTTGCCAGCAGCGTAGTGGATGCAAAGCTATTAGCTTACTTACAGAGTCCCGTGGTCGGAGTTCTGGCCGGGTTCCAAGTGAACCACAAAGTAAAAGGGTGTAAAAGGGTCTGGGTGTTGATTCAAACGTTTTGGTTTCAAGACCAGGTTGAAGTTTTGCTTCGACCACACTACTGGCAAGTATTTCATCCAACTTAATGTCCCCCAAAAAAAAAACTATCCATTGAAGCAGAGGTATTGTCTCACCAAAGCTGTGGTAGTAGGAGGGATGGGCCACGTCTGCAGGCACAATAGAACAAAGCACTTTGGCGCCTTCAAGGGTGTCCTGGGTGTTCATCTTACTGGGAGGCACTTTGATGATGTTGTACAGGGCCCCTACAATCACAGGCACATTTACTATACTGGATGTATTCACGAAGGGTTAATGCCAGACGAGGTGCACAGTAATGGATGCTGCGGCCTCCGTGGAGTCCATTTATTTCTGTTAATGTGCACCTCGAAGGGCATTATCCCGCTTATACCATGACCACGAAATTAAAAGTAAGACGCATTCATTCGTGTTTTCATGTGTTTTGCAAAATTAAAAAAAAAGTGTTTTAACAAGCCACAGCTCCATTTCCCTACTGACACCTGTGAATCTGACTAATGCCTGGAACACAATCCCTACCATCATCGGACGCTTATGTAATGGAAAGGTTTGTTAACTACACCAGCAAATAGGGAGGAACCGTAGATATGATCTGGAAACGGAGAGGTTTCTAGTCCGGCCAGCTATGAGAGCCAGCAAGCTAACGGTTTTCAACACAGCAGTCCTAACATCTGAGAGCTACACTCCCCCTCAAGTGGCCTCTCTCGCTTCGAAAAAGGACACACATTGAGAGGAAAACGTCAGTGCAAAAAGATAAACATCCTATTCCGAGATTAATCTTTTGTTAAAGGGAAGTTCTTGACAGTTGGCTGACTTGCACACTGTACAACTTACATCCCTAACCTAACCCGAACCCTAACTTAGTGTATATATACACTGTAACTTACATAACTTATATTTCAGCTTTTTATACATGCAAACTTCCACATGGCCCTTTGGAACATTTAATCTGACCTTTGCTGCCATAAGAGTTGCCCATGTTGTAGGTAGTGCCATCGGGGTCGTAGTGTGGGTGGGCAGTGGCGCCATTCACAGCAATGAAATTGCTCCAGTCCACCTACAAAGTGCAGATTCAGACATAATATGTAACCGGTTTAACTGTCTACCCGTCAATCCTTCACCACATCAGAACGTGTGTGAAGGGCCAACAGATCCAGTTTGACTGGTGAGTGCATCCTATCACAGGTGCGGGGGCGGTGTTAGAAGTTATAGGGGATAGTTCAGATTTTTGGAACTCCAGCCCCATATGATGTTGTCGATTGGTGAAATCCTCTCTCAGCGCAATCCATGCTCATACTACAGTAGCTCCAGCTAGTTAGCCACAAAGCGATGCAAAGTCAATGGGGCCAAGCTCCTGTCTGTACAAACTGACTTGAGGACAACTGAAATCTACCTTGTGTGCTCTGTGGAGTAGATTTCAGTTGTCCTCAGTCAGCTTGTACAGACAAGAGCTTGACGCCATTGACTTTGCATTGGTTTGTGGCTGACGAACCGGAGCTAGTATGAGGAACAGCGTGGATTGTGCTGAGAAAGGACTCTACCGATCACCATCATTTATTGGTAAGTAGCAAATAGGGCTAGGGTTCGGAACTATGCCTTTAATGACATAACTTTTAACTTTATATAAAATAGGAAGAAAAATATTTATTTATTGCATGATCATTACAAAAGTGTGTATGTGTTATAGTCCAATAGAGTATGTAACACTGCACCATTATTTTACTGCATAGTACAGTGTTCATGAAGTACTGTACCTTTTCCAAAGTTTCCAGGTTCTCTGGGTCAACTTTGTGCATGAAATTGGTCTCTGTGCTGACATAGTAGTCCCCTTCGTATTTGACAAAGTTGACACTTGCATTGTCCGTTGGCGCTGAAATAGGAAAATAAAATGGTGTCACGGTCGCCTTCTATTGTGCATGAGACAAATGACTGCCTGGTTGTTTTTTATTCATGTATTTATTACTCTTTATAAACTTAAAGGGATAGTTCTGATCAACCCCACTGACTTTGCATTGGTTTGTGGCTAACAATCCGGAGCTAGCATGAGGACCAGCATGGACTGTGCTGAGAAAAGACTCTACCGATCAATATCATCATTGGTAAGTAAGAAATAGGGCTAGGGTTCCAAAGATCAGAACTATCCCTTTAAGGTTTGCTGCTTGAAGTCACATTGAAAAGTGGTCTGGCTGGAAACCATTTAGGAAACGTCTGCTCCTCTGCGTCAACCCACTTTCCCTAGTGTCAACACATGATATCTGTTATGTAACCTTGAAGAAATGCCTAACTCTGCAGACACCAGCTCTCTGAGGCCCATCACGGCTGCTGCAAGCCAGTTTGTGTGAAGACAGGCAGTCCCCCACTTGACATTTCATTTCATTCCGGTTGCTTGCAATAGTTCTCCCTTTGTCAGATTCCACCGCTATTAGCTAACTTATCTGCTCAAGTTTAGAACTGAGCGACAGGAATGAGATTGGAGTCAGGATGGTTTCCGTGCTTGATGTTTTTCTAAACGGCAACCTTTTCCGTCCCTTTTCCTTTTGTGTTATGTTATTTTCCATTATTCAACAATGACCTAATATTCGATGTGCATTGAGAAATAAATATGTCAGGGCTTTCTTCAAAAGGACTGCTCCTAGTAACATCTGGAATGTGTTAGTCTCCGATAGACATCTGCGAAACAAAGCAGGCCAAGGCTACTTACGTAACTTGAACTGTACTTTCAGATAGCTGGGGTGTAGAACAAGTACAGGCTCATACTTTTGCTTTATACATGATAAGATTTTTGACAGGGCTGAACGATTTGGAAAAAAAGATCTAATTGCGAATTATTTTGAATGATATTACAATTGCGATATGATTCATGATATTAGAGGGAATTATAATTTTTGCGTTTTCACTGCACACATTTTTGCAGAGGTCTGCATCAAACACAGAGTCTGTAGAATATGATGTGTAGGCTAGGATAGTAGTTCTCTTGTCAAGGACCCCCAAATTGATACAATTTTATCTCACAGACCCCCATTTGAGCAGATTTTTGTTGTTAGATATGATTTTGTCGATAGCTGTATTTTCTGTAGTTGAGGAGATAACAGTGGAGAAAGTGAAACCAATGATCAGAATACGCATTCTTATATAAACTCTCATTGGGCTAACTTCTAGTCAGTGAAATAATAGTGAAATTAAACTACTCCTCATTTGGCTGGGGACCCCCTGGAATCTTCTCAAGGACCCCTGGGGTCCCCGGACCCCAGTTTGAGAACCACTGGGCTAGGACATCCCCTGCAGCACCACAATACTTCATTTAGAATGGTATTTTGACACACATTTCACCTTTAGCAAATATTGCAGCCTTCTGTGATTTGGCTATTGCAAATTTGCATTTTTCAGCCAAATTTTCTTTTATAAATAATGTATACTGTACACATATACTTATGTAAGATTAAGTATGGTTAGTTGGTCTTTTTTATTTTTTTTTACTCAGAATGACTGGAGAATGAAAACATTTTGTTAATGTGAATATATGAATAAAAACATGAATTTAGACTAAATGTCAATCTGACATAACCAGGGTGCGATTTGCCTGAGGGGGATGGAGGGGATTTCTCAACCTCTGCTTTTCACATCCCTACCTCTGGTCGTTCATTTGTTATCGCTGGTGGGGCTAGGATTTATCCCCCCCTTCTGGTAGTCAAGGAATCTGTAGAATAGTCTTATCGTTCACATTAGCATTGAATGAAATACATGAATTTCTCAAAACCGTCAGCAGCCTACACACCAGCTGCTTGCTACACACCGCCTGCTTGCCAGTGTGTCCTCTCCCTGGGACAGAGAGACGCACTGCTTACTAACCTACTGCAAGTTGTGATGTTGTGCGCTACAGCGCGGCACTTTGTTTCATTGGCCTCTGCGCTACAGCTGGAGATGCGCTCTATTGGCATCAAAGGGAAGTGCTTGGAGATGGGCGCGACTGTCGGAGTGAAGTTGGAGATTCTACTGAAGGATTTCGATCTCATCTGCTGCTTCCTAAGCATCCCCGTCACAAATGCCTTTGCGGAGAGGCTGCTCTCCGCCATGACCGGTGCGTGAACGGACCCGATAAATTGATGCGGCGTGGATTTTGTGAAGAGTGAGATTCAAGTCGAAGTGAATTTCTCTCTGACATGCCAAGAGTTTTATAACATTATAACATTATAACATCATCTTCGTCAGAAGGCTCTAAGCAGTGCAGTCCAGCAAAAAAGATGAATTCCTCAAAAGGCCTATATGGCACACTGCACTCTCCATGGTGCTGAAACCTTTGTCTCGGATTTACCAAATGTGTGTTTTGGGAGAGGTAACATTAAGGCGTAACAACTCTGGAGACATATTCTATCAGCTACAATTTATGTTCTGTTCTGCAGTGTTTCCGCTGTTTAGCCATTTGGCCTATTTGACCTACTTAGCCTACTGTGCTTTTAAGAAATGTCTTGATTAATCTAAATGCTTTTATTTAGATCAAACACTTTATACATTCTATAAACCATATGCTTACATATTGAATTCAGTATTACTTTACTATCCCGCAAAATCGGCACGTTGTCCTGCATTTGGTCACCCTACAAGATGAAAAGGGAGCAGCAAACCATTGCATTATATTTCAGAAAGCATCCGTTTGAAAGTAAAACATAGCCTGTTGTGAATATGTTCATTTAATCTCTTTGCAAGTGCTTTAGGGCAAATCCTTCGATTTAGAAAAATGGAAACAAACCATGAAACAGAAAATGACTTTCTGTTGCATTGTTTTATGATATGTGTGCATTTTATTTGGATATAACTATGTATCTTTTTATGCCCTACGTTTTTTTAAACGTCCCCCCCCTCTGTTTTTTTTTCACAAATCACACATAACTCATAACTCAACAGTGGCCTGCCGTATTCCCCCTCGTTCTATGACCTCTCAAACCATCCGTTCCATTCAGTTAATACTTACTCATCAACTGAAAGCGAGAGAGGAAGCGCACAAAGAGGTTTTTACAGGGGTCGGGCATGGCCAGGGTGCCAAACTCGGACACCATGATGCGGTCCCGTTCACTGTTCTTCTTGTAGGAGTCACTCCTCAGGAAACGACTCCTGTATGTCACCTGGCCGTTCTCGATCTTAAACTGGTGCAGCATGGCCATCCCATCGAACCAGTGGTTGAAGCTATGGTGGAGGGCAGACGGACAAGCTTAACATCATCAATGCCCATCCTTCATTTTGTCATCAACAGTGGTTGCAGTAAAAGTACTTTGTTACAGTGCTTCGTTTTTGGGAGTATCTGTACTTTACTTGAGTCTTTGTGTTTATTTCGACTTTCACTTTTACTACATTGGACACCGCAGTTACTCGCAACTAAATAAAATCTGACTATAAGTGTCTCATCATGATATTGGATTGTCCGGACTGTGCTTATTCGTGTGCGAACAACTGGCGCTCTTGTCAAGACAAGTTGAGTCATATCTCCCACAAGACCACACAGCCATTTGCAATTGCGAATATTCCTCAGTCTCTGGAAACACCAAGATGAACGCAGCGGCCTCATCCACTGGTGATAGTGGTGATAATACGGCTGCACTGGCACCTGCTAGTAGTAGTTTGGAGGACGACAAACACCTGTGGCCATATCTACAATTTTTTTTGCCTTTGTGGGGATCAAAGATTCATGCTACAGACTGAAGTGCCTCTTGTGTCTGCCTAAGAACACAGAAATAATGGCGTTTCAAAATTCTTAGTTGAACCTAAAAAACACATAGCTGTTAGTGAATTAAGGAATTGCAGTAATCAGTGAAGATACATTATTGCCAACATTTTACTCAATACCTCAACTCAGCAGTTAGCTAAGTGTAGCCTTGCTAGCTTGCCTTTATATTTTTCTGCCTTTTTTTATTGTATTATAGTATAGTATTGAGGAAGAAAAAACTTTGGTAACACCAGATACATACTTTTGATACTTAAGTACATTTAATGTGAGCTACTTTAAAACTTTCACACTTTCAAGTAAGATATGACTTTATAAACCACTGGTCATCAACAGTCCTGTACAGCTATAGAGCACTTCAATTAATCATCAGGAGCCAG
Source organism: Parasudis fraserbrunneri (assembly GCA_900302295.1). NCBI lineage: Eukaryota > Metazoa > Chordata > Actinopteri > Aulopiformes > Chlorophthalmidae > Parasudis > Parasudis fraserbrunneri. The sequence continues at coordinate 19,034 of OMKL01043399.1, forward strand.
GCTGTACCTCGGATGGATGTTGGGATAGGGTTTTTTTTATTGGATAAGGCAAAATAATGTTGTTGTTGTTGTGTTTCTTTTTTTTTTTTTACTGGGCCGTTTGGTTTGATTTATGCATACCATGACATCGAATCCTGCTGGCATGCCTGTTTCAACATACTACTACGGTCCAGCGACAAAATAGGGGTGTGGTTAACTTAAAAAGTACAAAATGTTCTGTCAAGGTAGTATACGGTTCACTCACTGTGTGTTCCCGAACTCAAACTTTCCCGGGCCGTTGCGAAGGAGGTTTCCATTGAGCCAGGGGGGGATGGTGCCCTGGACCTCGGTGGAGATGAGCTCCGGGGTCTCCTCTATGGAGCGAACGAGAGGGGCGATGCTCTCCAGTCCGTGTATCGCTGTGGCGAGGCACTCCTTGGTCTCCTGGGCGCCATCCGATGACACGCTCTTATCTGTAGAAACCAAAGATATGTATACCAAAGATAACACTGGTATACAGTGATAGAGTGGTAAAATAAAAGGAATAAAATAAAAAGAAAAGGTGGGTAAACTATAAACTCCAGTTGATGATCACAGTAACAGCAAGTCTGCAACAACCGCAAATATTTAAAAAAAATAAAAAAGGAAAAGGAAAAATTCTCTATTTTATTTCCATAAAAGGACCCTATTTTCATGTAACTTGCAACAGCCTTACTATAATCTATGAGCTAAAAAGGTGGATAAACTATTTCTCAAATAAAAAGGTGGGTAAACTGAGTTTAGGTGGGTTTACCCTCTACTACTGTATATCCCTGAATACATACCTGTTTTTTACTGGTTGAAAACGCTGATTACTGGGCATCTCTGTTCCCTCACTCTAGGAACAATAATGGCAACTTGACATTTTTATCCCTTTTCTACCATCTATAAAGTTGCTACATTTAGAATACAAAATGAATATGTATAGTAGTAATATATAGCAGCTCTAGGGGCAGATATTCCAAATAGAACAAAATCTAAATATTCTATTCCACACAGCCCAGATTTTCTTTATTTCCAACAGTTATCTAACCTGACCTGCCAGATGATCTGTTACACAAACCATCCGGGAAGTTGTCCTTTGAAACTGTTTGGAATGTGACAATTAACAAAAAAAAATCTTTACCTTTGCCTGTACCTACCACTAGTTCCTCAAAAGACGCTGATTGGTCCGAACTAGGGTTGCAAAGGATGGGAAACTTTCCGGAAATTTTCCATGGGAAGTTAAGCTTGGGAATTTTGGAAATTGTGCACAATTTCAATAAAAAATGTTGGCACTTAATAAGGCAATGTTAAGTCTTGTGGCATGTTATGGTTAAAATGAAAACCCTGCACTCTTCCAACACAAGTGCAGATGACTGTCAGCATCTTACACACTAATGCATTGCTGTTGAAAGCCGGCGTTACTATCTTTCAGAGGCTGTACAGGGCTCAATTTTAAAGCTAGAGTGATGATAATGGTACAGTATCATATGAAACCAGAGACCATGAGGAGTCCGTAGATACCATGTCATGCTAGCTTTCCTGTAAAGGGGCTAAATATTGCTCCAAAGTTAAAGCTAAATTTTGAGGTTAAGAATTGGCATGGCCATTGTCAAAGGGGCCCCTTGACCTTTCACTTCTGGGTATCTGAATGACAACAGCCTCAATGGAACCACAAGAGTCTTACCTTCACAGCCATCCCCAATTTATGCTAGTCCCATACAGTTTGGGGCCAAAACCATGCAGTACAAATATATTCTTTTTGCTTTTTGTGGTCCCTAAAGTCTTGGAATTGGGCTCAATGGAACCACAAATGTTTATGTTTCTATCTGCATATGACATGGTAAATACAGCCTGTGCAAATAACCCCTATATTTCCATTTTATTCCCGTTAATTCTCATATATTCCTGTTCATTCCCATGGAAAGTTTCCGCCTTTGAAGATTCCTAAAATATTACAACCCTAGTCCGAACCACTGTGGTTCAGGCACAAGTGCATAACTTGAGGCCTAACAAGATGGATTCTCGTGAAGCCAGCTGCAGTGCAAGGTTAACAGTTATCCAGTAAACCTCGAACCCTGTTTACAATGAATCTGTAATAACAGGCACAGTAAGAGTTTAGGCTTTTTTGTTGTGGTGATCAAATGTATTTTAATAGTTTTTGTATTCAGCGGAATTACAATGCACATACATGGTAAACATCATAACATAGTATGTTTTATTAATATAGTAAAGTTATAGGTTATAGGTTAAGCAAACGTGGCCGCTGTCAGTTAGCAGGTCAGTGTTACTGTTGTCGCTAGCCCGCAGTGAGAGCATTCCATGTGCTCTGTGCCAATACTGTATGCAGTGACACTAGAATGGCATGTCATTGAAACATTAACACCTGTCACAGGGGAATGGCAGCTCAAGCTGGGGGCGTGTAATACGTGCAGTAGCCTTTGTGAAGCCATTCAAGGGCTCAGCCATGCTACTTTAAATGCTATGTTGTGATAGTTGATGATGTTTGACACACATAACCCTTTTCCACCAACGCAAGCCTAGTTCTAGTTCTGGGCTGACACACTATATACTGTATGCCTACACATTTGTTCTATCCGTAGGATTTACAGTGACAACAGTGCTTATAGCCTGCGCATATGTAAATCTCACTCATGGCCTGTATCACATGTCATGCCCTTGGAGCTCTCTGAAAAAATGTTGGTTGTGTGTATATTGAATAAAGGTTCAGAAACATGTACGCATTTGAGTCCGCCAATAGGAGGCTCAACAAAACACATTTGGCATCTCCTCATACACCATTGGTCCAATTTACAACCACAGTTGGTCAGGAGAAGCATCATGGACCAAGCACTTCGCAAGTCGACACATTATTGTTAGTCTCTTGAATGTTTGCATAAATTAACTGGTTACATTTAGAGAGGGTGTGGCTTGACACAGTCTTCTACTAGACAGCATTAATTCAGCCTAGTTTTCACAACTTTAGTGTCTGTACCCACAGGCCTACACAAGGTATGAAAACCATAAGCTCTATGCCATAAACGCTCATCATC
>OMKL01043402.1:0-15296 GCA_900302295.1 Parasudis fraserbrunneri
AGGTTTGGGAGCACCAAGAAATGTTTACAATCCCACAGCCATCACTGGTTCGTCTGGGGATTTGTAAATAGATCATTTTGACAACACCTGTTTCTTTCCCCACCTGTTATCAGGTGAATGAATGTACTTCAGCTAAAAACGTCATGTGAGACTTAGGGTTTTAGGTTAAATACTTGAAGTGGTGACATTGGTTTGTAGTCACAGGTAGGGCTGTCATTCACTGGAAAATGTTGTGTACAGAAAGATATGGAGAGGAAGTTTGGATGTTTTGGATTTTTCATGGCTCACTACTGTCATCTAGTGGTTGATATTCATGATTCTATACAATGAAACCATGCACTTAAAACCTACAAAACAATTTTATATTGAAAAGATATAGCATCAAATGCATGTGATTTTAATGTTTCCATTCTAAGATCAAACGGTCACTAAAGTACCCCACTGTCCAAAGCTCAGTGAAAATATATGATTATGGCTGAGATGGCTTAAGTGGGGTGGACTGGTCTTGTCATCAGTAAGAAGCATATCTATACATGCAATGGGAGATTCTTAGAAATAGTTTTGGGGACTCAGGTTTGTGGAGTCAGGATGTAAACAAAGTGTAAAGTTCTAAAGGGCTGTTGATTTTAAGATGCCATTGTAGATTTCTTGAAGGGCAGAGGTTTCTTTTGGAAGAAATTTACCAAATATTGAACTTTGATCCCTCAAATCATTGGTACCTGTAAAATCTAAAATGTTGTCTTACCATCATCTCAATGTAAGCTTATTTTCAAACACCAAAAGTGCAAGTTAAAAGAAAGAAAAAAATTACTAAATTTGATTGCTGCCCCCCAGTGATTCCAATATGGTACTACACAAGGGTCTGATAGTTGGTCTACAACACTCTCTGATTTGTTGCAGCATGTTGCAAGAAATGTGGTTGATGGATAAAATAGATGTAAACTTTGTTGAAATTATTATTTCCAATAATTAGGTCAGACCAACGTTTCCCCAGTGAGAATAGAAACTGAAAGCCATATGTAATCAGAGAGCATACTTCCTGTAAATTCAGATGTCAAAGTCTGATACAGTAGATTACAATGAGATCTCATGACCTTTAAATTAGCGCGTTTGAGGCTTTTTGGTGCTTTTCAGCGCAGACCAACCTTCTAACAGGAGCTAAATTGTAGTCTTCCATTACCTAGCACACTCTGTAGTTGCACAGCTCTGAATGCTTTACAACTGATTTTGGGGGGAACGACAACAAAATGATCTGTGTTCGTTTCAGTGTCTTTTTCCATTTTTGGTTGACTGTTACTGGATCGGCCATGTCACCAGCTCTAAGGATACTTAACAAAAAACTGCATTGCAATGAACAGGTATGGTTTCGATGCCTTTGTGTGATCTGTTTAGTTGTCAAAGAAACTTCAAGACAGCGTACTAAGTCATCTGTTGCTCAAATAATTGATTAACTGTTGCATTTTTTTACAGGGTATTTTATGCAGTACTCAGATTCGTAAGTGCCATAATCAAAAACCTTCTTAACACATTTTGTACGCTACCGTATCTGCTTTATGTCACTATATTCATAAACAAAAAACAAAAAAACATATATCTTTTCTAAATGTGATGAAAATCTGGGCCCAAGCAGTACACATCAGTCAAATCTACTCACTGGTGAAATGTATCTCACCTTTGCTAAATGGTAGATAACTGTTCAGACAAAGCCGTGACTGTACCCAGACTCTTCGCTCCTACCGGTCCTGAATGGGATCGAGAGATCGATGTGGGAGTCTGGATGGAGGAGAGTGGTCCCCTCCCTGTTATGAATGTGACATGGAGAATACAGCCAAATGGTAAGGAATACTACAATCTTCCATTCTGTGTCCACGTTATACCAAAACATCATTACTATATTGTTCAAACTAGGACTGCCCCCGCTTACTCGATTAATCGATCGGTTTGATTTTAGTCGACCAAGACTTTGTTAGTCAGTTCGTTGTTTTTTTGTTTTGTTTGTTTATCAGTGAATTTGATCAATTTGCTGATTAAACTGTCAGTCGACAGTTTCCTATGACTAGTAGTTGAGACTAAGATTTTTTTCAGTCAAGGACAGCCCGAGTTCACACTCATACTAAACACATCACATGAAATGTTAAGGGAGACCATTCATTCTCAAGTTTGTCATTAATGGAGGAGATACATATTACAGTTGGAACTGGCAGATACATTCACCTGTTCACAAGTTCCCTTTCCATCCATAGCCGGGGTATTCAACCAAAGCGGAACAGAGGTGCACATTCTGGAGGAAGCTACCAGTCAAACTATGTGCGTACGATATATTTTCCTTAACAAGATCACCCAGATGAAGCCAGCCTCGTCCAAGGTGAGACTGTGATGACAAAATGAACCCTCATATTGCAACAGTGTAAACGTGCGGTATACCTGAAGTCAAAAGATTGTTCGTTTCTTGTATAGTGGACATTATCATTGGATGGAGTTGCAGTGAGACCTGGCCTTACATATAAAGTATCAGTCTTTAACTTACCCGAATCAAACAGTCGCAATGATAGAATCACCCGACGAATCACTATCCCGGGTGAGTAAGATATGATAAGACTTAAATATAAAAAGTATAAAATATAAAATATATAAGAAAAATATTACAGTATTCAGGAACCGTATGAAAGAAGCATGGCATCGTAGCAACAGAAATATATTATATTGACTCTAACAACATATTGTGTATTTATTGTGGTCAGAATGTGAGAATGAGCGCATTCAAGAGGCCCAGGTGTGTTTAGAGAATGGTAAGACCTACAATTTATCACATGAATGTTAATCTATGGTACAGTAGGCAACCCAGGCAGTCTAGCAGGAGAAATAGGTTTCCATGCACCCGTATGGCATTTTTTTTGTAACCCTTTTTTTTTTTTTAGGACCTTAATGATGTCTAGTTAAGAATTTTTCATGTTGCCAAGGTCAACGAATGGCTCATGGGCCATGAATCAGATGGAAAATGTCATTGACATGGTACAACCATTCTTTATTGGTGAAAAACAGGCAAATAACACATTTTAGGCTCATAACAATATATCTTTTGCTATTTTGTTTCGCAATAGTTTCCTGCAATAGCCAAATGAAACTAGTTTATTCTCTTATCAGTTGCAAGGTTATTAAAGGATCAGTGTCTATTATTTAGCGGCATCTAGTGGTGAGGTTGCAGATGGCAACCAACTGCTTTCATTCTCGTTGGAATACTACAGCATTGAGTGAGGTAATCATGAGTATATCATTCCAATAGTGTATTCTGTCTGTTGTTTTGATCACTGGTTTCCTAACATTGACGTTTCTAGTTGCTCAGCTACTAACAAAATAGCATGCTCCGTGGAAAGGACCCGCTCCTATGTAGATATGAAGGGCTCATTCTAAGCTAACAAAAGCACAACAATTCTTAGTTTCAGGTGATTATACACTAATGAAAACATAATTATGAATATTATACTCAATTTCTGCCAATAGATCCACCTAAATAATACACACTGGTCCTTTAAATATATGGTTAAGTTGAAGGCAAAAGTCATCAAAACCCTGTTTCACTGATCATCATCATTGTCCATCACTTCATCAATCTCCACCTCATCCTCTTCCCCCTCATCATCATCACTGATGACACAAGCAGCCAACAGGTCAATGAGAGATGGGGGCAGAATTGGTCCACAAGACCAGACAGGCTCCCTCCCTCTGTCCTCTCCCACCCCTGACCCTGGTCATATGGTTTAGGCCTCCAGATGATCGGCTCAGCTGCCCGCTTGTAACAGGCCACTGTATAGTTCACCCCGTTGGATGTGGGGGATGAGCGAGTCTTGGCAGGGGGGCAGGCGAGCAAAAATCGACTCTCGACTCGCTGCTGAGGGTCTCGACTTCTCCCACAGTCTTCTTGAGCATCTTGCTCCTGACCAGATTGACTGATGTCTCACGTGCTTGACTGTACATCACGCATGTGAAGCCCTCCGGCTGCTCCTGCACTTCCGGCTTCACCGTCCACTCATCGCCCCCCTGCTGACTGTAACAAGATTGTTGGGATAATTTATAAGTTTGCTCTTTCCAAGAGATTGATGATGAGATGGATGACGATGATGATGAGTGAAATGGGGTTTTCATGACTTTTGCTTTCAATTAGCTAGTATTATCAGATTGCTATCTATGTCAGTTAGTGATTGCCATCCATTTAATAACCTTTAATAACGAGCTATTACCATCAGGCAGACGGAACCAACCAGGCTCGCAGATCTTTCTTGCCTACTAGTATTGCACTGCTGAACAAACTGTGAAACAAAGCTAAATTAACCTCTATGTGTGAGGATGCTGCACCTTAAAGAGCACTTTGGTCATATGTTGTGTATAGGTCTGTGTGTATAGGTCTGTGTGTATAAGTCTGTGATAACTTTGAGGTGTTCTGTTGTGGTTTAGTTGGTGCTGTGGTCATTGTTGATGTTGGTATTGTAGTTGTCTGACAACTGCTGTATGGCACATACATTTCCAAAAGGACTAGTAAATACCTATCTTTCTATCTTGCAATTGATAATAAGACAATAAACTAGTTTCACTTGGCTATTGTTATGAGCCTAACATTTTTTATTTGCCTGCTTTTCACCAATAAAGAGTGGTTGTACCATGCCATTGACTTTTCCATTTGATTCCTTGTGTCAAAATGATTGGTTGATGAGTGGTTTAATTTGTCTTTGTATGATGTCTGGTTCAGGAGTTCTGAACATCTGTGTTTTTTTCCACACACGTGGACATCAATTCAAGATGGCCACCAAATGAACCCCATGGGCCGTTAATTGACCTTGGCAACATGAAAAATTCTTAACTAGACACCATTAAGGTCCTAAAAAACAGGTTACAAAAAAATGCCATGCGGGTACATGGGAACCTATTTCTCCTGCTAGACTAAGGGACTGTATGATCTGTGAGTGCTGTGTCTTTCCAGGCAGCCTTTGGGACCCTCACATGACTGGAGCTGTGTCAGTTGATGAGGGACATAAAATTATGGCTATTGCTGTACATTTTGATACAGCAGAGTTTTCTGAAGAATACAAAGTATCCATTCAGAGCCCTGGCTTCCGAGACTCAAAGAATGTCTTAAAGGTATTATTGTATGTGCCAGTTGTCTACTTGTTGATGAAAAAAATAAACTGTATAGTGAGAGTTCATATACAATGCCACCATATTTCATGGTTTGCTGCTTGCATAGCTTGCTCTCAGACAGTATGAATGCATGATGTTGAAATGCATTATCTTACCTGGGGTTATTCTATTCATCAAATAGGACAATAGGACAGCATTGAATGTGACCTTCGAGCTAGGCATGTGGCAGCTCACACAATGTGAAATGTTGTTTGTGGTGAGTTTAATTTTGTTTTGTTCTGTTTTTTTGTGTGTTTTTGTTTTACAATTTCTAATGTTGATTTTCATAATCCATTACCTGTTATCAAGATTTTTGTAAAAATCTCAAAACTGATAATTGTTGCATTTCTTTCCCAAAAGATTCAGCCATTTTTTATTCGGTGCAAGAGTGATTGCTTACATCACAAGAAAAGATTTGATTACTGCCCCTGTAAGTACTTGTCATACCTATGAGATATTTTCAATAAGCAGATCATGTACAAAATGAAACACAAATTCTCTGGTTTTAAATGTATATGCACTTAAATTCATCTTTTATTTTAGATTATTCCAAGCCACCTCCACGCTCTTTAATGATAAAGGTAGCTCTCGGACTGGTGATAGTTGGTGGATTTCTTGCATTTTTGTTGCAAAGAACATCTCATAAAGGTTTGACTTCCTGTAAATCCATCTTATTACTCAAAAAAGTAACTTTGATAAACATTAAGCAATGATAATCTATCTTTTTCTAGCCCCTGCAAACAGATCCTCAACTGATGCAGATCAGAAACCCGAGGGTGTGCAAATGCAGGAGAGACGGAGAGTCCTCATCATTTACTCTCTCGACCACCCTTTATACAAAAACATTGTTCTCAAGCTCTGTGCTTTTCTGATGGCTAAATGTGGCACCGAGGTGGTTCTGGATCTGCTGGACTCTGCGAGGCTTGGGCAAATGGGCAGTATTCAGTGGCTGGACTGGCACAGAAAACAAGTTGAAAGTTCCTCAGATAAGATACTAATCCTATGCTCACGGGGGGTACAGGCCAAATGGAGAGCCATGTGTGGCGAAAATCGTGTCGTTTTGAGAGAGGATGACCACTCACCTATAGGTGACATGCTCACCCTAGCCCTCAGCCTCATTGTCCCCCACTTTATTCGCTCTGCGTCCTTCCAGAAGTACATCGTGGCTTTCTTTGAGGACATTTGTTCTGAGGATGACGTCCCTTTTCCGTTCAACATTACGGTAAGGTACAAGTTGATGAAGGATTTCGAGGAGCTCTTTTTTCGAATCTCGGACGTTGAGAAGCATGAACCAGGCAGAGTTAATTGCATCGAAGGCCTGGCAGAAGATGAGTATTTTCATTGTTCCTCTGGAAGAGCCTTGAGGGATGCCATAGAAGCCTTCCGTGTTTATCAGCAGGAGCACCCACAATGGTTTGAAGATGAACTAGTGAAGGACTCAGGACTGGAGACAGACGAGACCTCAGTGGAGATCAATGACGCCGCAAAATCAACCAAGAACTTCATCACCCATTTTGCGCCTGAGTCTACCTCCCACTGTGGAGATTTCCCTCCCACAGTCATCAGTCAGGTGAAAACACATCCATGTGATTTCAGCGTATACACTTCAACCCTCAACATGGCAGAACGACTCCAGATCCCTACCTTCAATGAGCCACATCCCATTGGGGTCGATGAAAAGACACAACTATGTGATGCACTGTGCATCTTGAGAGATGGAATGGCTCCAACGCTTGAAGAAAACGTCCACTGTCCATCGAGTCAGTTTGGTGACAGCTACCATGCCCATGCTCTGTGGCACAGTATTATTAGCACAGCTATGCACAGAACAGATCAACTGTTGCATAACGCATCCCAATGGACACAGGGAGACATTAAACAATGACCATGAAGTAAAGAACGGAAAAACACTGATGGCCAGATGTGATGCGTGGACAGTTAGCAGGGACTAACCAAGGTTGCTTCACTCCAACCCACCTAATGCCTATATGACACAAAAGTACACAAAGACATTTCTGTATTGATATAGCGCTCTTATGATTTGTTACATAACTATTAATGTTTTACCACACATTTGTTTTTCTTTATTGAAGATTCTATGTACATTTGCCTAATGTTAAATGTCACTTGTTTTCACTAAGGGGAGTATTCCCCAGTAGGTTAAAAGCATGGAGATCCAGTAGATGCTTGTGTGAACTGTGTAAACAGAAAACTTAGGGTCAAAGTTCAGCCTCCTGGGCAAAGTTTCTAGTATTTTTGTCACACACTGCAGAAGGTAAGCCCTGAACTGCACTTTCTTTTATAACGAGCTGATTTTACTCACCGTGCTATGCAGGAGTGCTATCTCAGAGATAGTTTTTGTGTGTGAATCTGTCAATAGGTGACCGGTCTCCCCATTGAATAACATGTTGTTTTGAGAAATGTGTAACTGTATATCTATCAAATTCATAATAAGACCTTTTTATTGTCTTTACATTAACATAGAAGATGTGATGGGCTTTGAATTGAAAATTAAATGAATGTTATGTTAGTTATGATGATTGTGAATAGTTTGTTTACGTGCTACGATTGACTTTACGTGAAAGATTGTGTTGAAGTTGTGCTGAGTAAATCGCCCTAACTGCTCCACGCTATTGTCTTTACAATTAAGCCACGTGCTTTTAAAGGGCATCCCCAGAATGAGTCGTAGTAGTTCTTAAATGCAGTAATGCAGTGGAACAGGAAAAAGAGCCACTAAGATAAGACCACTCACCTCTCCTAGCAAAGTTTCATCATGTTGCAAAACAGCTCTGGAATTTGGGTGTCACTTTCTGAGTTTGGCCCCAAAAGGGGGAGGGGGGATTTGTCCCAACTAAGTGGAGCATAGAAAATCTCCTCAATGGTTGAACTGGATGTCTGCCTGGCAGTGACGGTGAACACACTGCAGGGTTTGATACAACTGGGGGAGTCAAGGCTGACTTATTTCTTTTTCGTCTAAGATGAAATTCAGGTAACTTTGCAATTTTGTTTTAACCTTGACATGCACATCTGTTGTGACATTTAGTTATTTATTTCACTTTTATGGAAAGTTATCTTTACATAAGTATCGTAAATTAGTTTAGGAAAGGAGCAGAAAGAGGAAACTATGGTGGCTATGGAGTAGGGGTACTGGAAGCCTTCCAGTGGAATGGAAACTATAGGCTTTGGTGTTCACAAATTGATTTGGAAATAAGAGACAGCTGACCCTATTTGTCAACATAAATTTTTTTAATCTATCACGTTATTACAATTTTCAGTGTTTCCTTGGGAAAGTCTGAATTGAGAATGCTGAGGAGATTCTCTGCACATCTTTTGAAACGTGGCATTTCAACATTTCAAAGCAGATTGTGCAGAAATGGTAAATTAATCCACTCAAGATAAGTATAAAGTATACATGAAGTATACAGTAGGCCTATATCATCATCATCATCATCATCATCATCATCATCATCATCATCATCATGTCACATATATATAGTGTTCACATTTTGTGATGGGTCTTTTCCCAGATGGAATCTTCAGAGTTCACCCGTCGGTAGCGCAGGCATTGGCCGAAAACAAACCAGTGGTTGCACTGGAGAGCACCATAATCACCCATGGGATGCCCTATCCACACAACCTGAGGTACCAGAAACGACCTTTTGCTTGATTTAACTTCAAATGTCCACACATTGTAATACCAGCAAGGCAGCAACAGAATAGAAAAGAATAGACCTTTATTGTCCACACAAAGTGAAAAATTGCCTTTGGCTTCACTTGGCAGATGATACATAAGTACATGTCAGTAAATCACACAGTAAACATTAAAAACACAAAGGCATTGAGAAATATTAAAAAGACACCAGTGATAGACTATCCTGATGACTGAAACTGATAGTTGTGCAAATGCATGAGAATTGAGGAGTCTAATTGCACTTGGGTTAAATTATTTCTCATAGACGTTCTTAGTTGCCAATGTTATCCTGTAGTGTCTCCCAGAGTGTAATCTCTCAAACTAGGGAAACAAAGGATATGCAGCATCATCCATTATCCTCAGGTTTTTATTGTTGTGTTCTGAGTGCATACATGTCTTCCTGCACAATTTTACTGGCCGTGCCCACCACTCTGGCTAACTTACTCCTGAATTTACAGCTGAGGTTCCCGTACCACGCTGTCACATTAAATGACGGAACAGGGACATATAGACCATCAGTTAAATCTGCTCTCTCACTCTGAAGCCGTAAAGTGTCCTGAGTCGATATGGCCAAGGCATTGCATACACATATCATCAGTATTCTCAGAGAAGCTCAGCCTATTATCTGGAAAAGTGCCCAGATATTGAAACTATTTACAGTCTGCAGTGGTCGGCTATTGATAATCACTGGCTGTGTTATAAAATAGTTTTAGGGCAGATGACCACATCCTTTTGTCTTAGTGACATTTAACACCTTTAAAGGACCATACCAGTGTAATTTTGACCTCTCACCAATACCGGAAATTGTCCCTGTCTTTAACTTTTGTGTTCATAGGTGTATATATGATGTGTGTTTTTGTAGATCTCATTCAGAAACACTGCTACATAATCTGTCACAATCCAGGCTAAAATCATCTGTAATGTATATATATATATTCAAGTCATTTGCAAGGGAAGAGTTGTTCGTTGTTGTGTGTTCCTGTTTATTACCACCCCTGCCCATCATTAGTCCTTCCCAAGCCTGTCTCACATTCTTCAAATGCCTGTGCAAAACTTCCTTTCAATGTTAGGGCTGGTCCACACTGCCTACCTCAGCAAGTGCATGTGTGCAGAGGAACATCTTGCTTGCAGTGTGGATCTAGGCTTAAAATGACGCGCTGCTCACGCGGGCTGTGTGGCTGCTCTAACCTGTTACCATGGAAATAAAAAGCAAGATGTTCCGCGGCACGTATGCAGACGTTCTGCTGGCAGTGTGGACCTAGGCTAGAGATTTGGCGCTGAGCCTATTTTCTAGTGTGAGACGCGAGGTACTCTGCAAAATAGACAGTGAAAATGCTCTGTTTGACGATGCTATCTGTATGGACAGCATCACGCGTGCAGCTGCAGTTCAGCGAGGCAGCCATCATGCTGGGCGGCGTGGACTGGCCGTTATCCTTGGCCCGACCTCTATCCAGCTGACATTTTTCCTTCATTCCACCATCTTAACCAGCACAGCTAAGGAGGTGGAGGCCATAGTGCGCGCTGAAGGAGCCACTCCAGCCACGGTTGGCCTGATTCAGGGCAAGGTCCATGTGGGCCTGTCGTCAGAGGAGCTGGACCACCTGGCCAGCAGCAAGACCTCTCTGAAAGTGTCCCGCCGTGACCTTCCCTACGCCATCAGCAAGGTCAAACCAAAACATAGCCACTTTGATTATCTCAGTCAGTTATCCATGTGTGCTGGTGTCTTTCAAACCAAAACATAGCCACTTTGATTATCTCAGTCAGTTATCCATGTGTGCTGGTATCTGAGTACCATCTTCTCATGCATGTGCCCTACTGCCACACACTGCTGTTGGATGAGAACCTTACAACTCCAGTAATCTTGTTTTTACTTTTTATTTTTACCTCCACCAAAGAGGTAATGTTTTCACCACCATTTGTTTCTTTGTCTGGCCATTTGTCTGGCTATTTGTGAACAAGACATCTCAAAAAGTAATGGCCGGATTGCCATACAATTCACTGTGAACATTCATGACCCCTCAAGGAAGAAACCCCTAGTGACCCCTAGTGACTTTATAGGTCCTAGGAGCCACATCTCTTTGTATCATTTTTGTGACTGTATGGGTCAGGAAATATATTCACTTTTCAAATGAATATATTTCCTGACCCATACAGTCACAAAAATGATACAAAGAGATGTGGCTCCTAGGACCTATAAAGTCTTTTCCATCATTTAGATTTTTTACAAATCCCTTTTACCCTACTCTTTCTGGGTTGCTCACCTGATTCTCACAAGACTTGCTGTGTGGCATCAAGGAACAACACATTTAAATGTATTATTTACAAAGTTTATAAGCCAAGCCGTCTGACTGCCATATCCAATGGAATTTCGGATAAATGCACGGTAAACAGGAAGTGATGTCTTACTTGTGAACGCTTTGTCTGATTTGCACCAAACTTGACAAATATGTTTGTCCTACTATAGTGAGGCGCCCTGCGAAGTTGAGTTATTTGGCCTCATGGTGGCGCTATTCTCACAAAACTAAAACCATCAACTCAACAGCTTGTCCGATCATGATGATGTTTGAAATGTGTCGTCCCTTTGTGTTATCCTACTGATAGTGTATTATTTTGACAGTTGATAAGCCACACTGTATCCCAGATCCAATAAAAACATTTTGTTTATTTTACTCAGTAAAATGTTGAGGGCGAAAGTAACAGCAAAATTGGGAGATTTTTAAGCCTTGACAGAGGTCTGCACTCTACTGAGTGCTTTCTTCTAGCTTTTATATATTAATTACAATGTTACATGGTCCTCTGTGAGGTTAGTAAGTTTCATGACGCTAGGAAAATAACCCTTTCAAAACCCATGTTATATTTTCACAAACGCATGGCGGTGAATATGAAATAAGGCTTCTTTTTAATCTCATAAAAATGTACTTCTCGGAGACACAAAGGATTTCATCCAACCTGCAGCGTCCTGTGTTGTATCCTCAGGGTCTCTCCGGAGGCACAACCGTGTCGGGCACCATGATAGCGGCACACAGAGCTGGCATAGCTGTCTTTGTCACGGGGGGCATCGGAGGAGTACACAGGGATGGGGAGAACAGTACGTTTACCGATCTATCATCTACACATACCTCATTCGTAATCATTTTTAAGTCCCTATCATCAAGTAAATGATCATTCCTCCAGGTCTGGATATCAGCGCAGACCTGACAGAGCTGGGCAGGACACCCATTGCTGTTGTCTCTGCTGGAGTCAAGTCCATTCTGGATATTGGTCGAACCTTGGAATTCTTGGTAATAATTATGAGGTTGTTATGAGAACAGTGTGGTTATGACTACAAATTATTCTTATTTGCTTGGGTTGAGTGCGCCAGTGTATGTATGTATATTTTCATTCGAATTCCGCCAGTACCTTCTCTGTCATATATATCCTTTCTCAGGAGACCCAAGGTGTGTGTGTGGCCACATATGGACCGTCCAAGAATTTCCCCGCATTCTTTTCTCCGCAGAGCGGATTCACCTCCCCATACCATGTCTGCAATCCTGAGGAGGCGGCAGAACTCATCGGTATTTCATTTCATACAGCATTAACTACAACTCAAATCTTTATAAATAACAGAAGCTGGTTCAGTCTGCACAGAATATAATAGTTAAAATGGGATAGGTTGAGCAATTTCTGACCGACAATCTTTCCTCTCGTGTTATGTTCATGGTGATCGACAGCGTTGTGATTGTGACAGCGGTGGTTTGAATGGCGCCGTTGGCCTCTCTTGTTGCCCTTTAATTCCCCATACCCTCTGTGAAGTGACTCCATAGCATGTCTCAATTTTGTGCCACCCAGCGGGGACTCTGCACCTGGGTCTTCAGAGTGGCCTCCTGCTGGCCGTACCCATCCCAGAGGAGCGTGCAGCAGCAGGCCGGCAGATAGAGGAAGCCATCCAGGCAGCTGTGGCAGAGGCTGGGTAAAGGAAAAGTCTTTGCTAGACTCAACATTTGGTGTTGGTCTCCAGGGCCCCACGGTCTGCTCTCATGTTGTTTTCAACGTCACTTCCTCACTCTGAGATAATATCCCGGATGACAGTGGAGGGGAAACTGTGGTCACACAAGTGATAACGGTAAATGCGATGGTGTTCCTCTCTTCAGTCTGAGTATAATTTTTTCTTTTGATCTGATTTTTTTTTTGAAGTGCTATAGGTATCAGAGGAAGAAATGTGACACCATTTATCCTTCAAAAGGTCAATGAGCTCACCCAAGGAAAGTCCCTTCAAGCTAGTATCCTTCTGACATATGAATAACTGACATATCAGTGATCATATATACATTTCTCAGAATCAGAGAACACATGTTTGGTACCAACAGAAGAATCATGCACTTTATATGCAGTATGATTTATTGTGAGAGGCGGTCTAACAATATTATAACCTGTTGATGTCCTTGCTTTGACCTGTCTTACAACTGAATTAATTAGTCTTAACCTTTCATGCTCGAAGACATTGCTCTCATTCACAACAATGCCAAGGTGGGCAGCCAGATAGCCTGTGCGCTGTCTAAACGGATGAACGAGAAAAGGTTGAGACACGCCATTCAGTCCGATGAAAAGCACTCTTCCAACTCACAGTCAAATGTCGTGAGTATAAATGATAGTCAAGACATTTCTCTATTTCTATCCAAGTGCCCAGAGATTATGTGAAACATCTACATTTATGACACAACATAGTTGGCTTCCTCCACTGCCTACCTTGTTTCAGGTTGTCATAGGCGGAGTGAACATGGATTTTATTGCTAAAGGAAAAACAGAGAAGCTTCTGGTAAGTTTGCATTTATGACCAGGACTTACCAACACTACTTTTAGGCTATATATCATGCGTTCTGAGAACCCTTTTTTTTTTTTTCAGTTTGGACAGACCAACCCAGGAAGTGTCTTTCAATCATTTGGTGGCGTAGGACGGAACATTGCTGGTTAGTTCTCATCTCCTTACATTTTATGGAAAGTTTCCTATCAGTGATCTAAAACAGAATGCCCTGAGCCCTGTGTTCCCATAGTGATGTTTTTGTTTGTTTTATTTATTCAAGACTCTCTGAGTCGACTGGGCCATGGACCCCTGTTCATCTCTGCCGTCGGAGCCGACACTCACAGTGAGGCTGTGTTGAGCCACTGTAAGCACATGGTATGCGAGTAGAAACAGATGCTTGCCATCATTAAGTACAATTAAAGAGGCCTCCACAGTGTAGGGAGCTCAGAGCATCACAGAGCATTGCATCACAGTAAGCACAGACGGCACTTTGCTATTTTATGTACGGTAGGTCCATTCCTCCCTATATCCCCTATCGAACCGGCCTAACCCAGACTGTTCAAAGTGATGACATCAGTATCACATGACTGAATCCAATATTCTACAATGATGAATTTAAAGAGAAAACTCATTTCACCTACCTTTAGACCAAAATCACGAACTGAAGCCTCCAGAGATATTTTACAGGACATGTGGTTGGGTGTTATTCGACAAAAGTGGCCCTTTAAAAATAATTTTTACGTTGGTATTTTTTACATTAAATTGTTGCCTATTCTTTTTTTTCTGTTAGAACACAACTGCAGTGGCCAGGCTTCAGGAGCAAAGGACTGCGACCTATTGTGCTGTGATCACTGAAAGCGGAGAGCTGAGCCTGGGATTGGGTGACATGGACATCCATCAGCAAATCACAGAGCAGTATGTAAGTAGTGTTACTGACAAAGGCACCCAGTCCATGATTATTACAAGGTCTAGTGCAGGGATTATATTTCAATAGTTTTCCACTGATAGACTCCTATCTCAGAACTATATGCCATTTTTTGTTTGTTTGTTTGTTTGTTTGTTTGTTTTGTACCCTATATCTTTTTATTTATTTCAACAGGTGTCCCAGTTTGAGCAGCAGCTGTCATCAGCCTCTCTTGTGTGTCTCGATGGCAACATCCCTGTCTCCACTATTGACTATGTTTGCTCCATGGTCAAAGAGCACGCAATCCATGGTGAGCACGGAGAGCTGGTTCATGAATGATCGCGAGAAGTAGTTTCAACTGATTTTTTTGAATTGACATAATTAATTTGTGTCGCAGTTTGGTATGAGCCAACTGATTCTGACAAGGCCTGTAAGCCTTTCCTGTCCGAGGCCTGGAAGTCTCTATCTTACACATCCCCTAACCTGGCAGAGCTATGCACCATGAACAGGACCCTGGGTCTGCCAACACCTGAAGGTAGACAACAGTCCTCCATCACCAGACTGAGATATAATGACACCTGAAGGTAGACAATAGTCCTCCATCACTAGACTGAGATATAATGACACCTGAAGGTAGACAATAGTCCTCCATCACTAGACTGAGATATAATGGTTGAGTTTTCGAATAGAGATATTCACCTCCGGGCAAATGCACATAATATCCTGAGCAATACAGAGTTTGATTGCAA